>JAPMOS010000102.1:0-142395 GCA_027972325.1 Paratrimastix pyriformis
CTCCGCATGGCCGGTCCGCTTGCCCTGCCCTGCCTGGTACGGGCAACACCCTGGGGAGGGGAGGGAGGGAGGGAGGGAGGAGGGAGGGAGGGAGGGAGGATGGAGGAGGGAGGGAGGGGGAGGGAGGGAGGGATGGCATGGGCGGGGCAGGAGGCGCCTGTTGGGCTGAGGGGGCGCTTAAAATCACACAGGTCTCCGAATTGATCATGGGACCGCGCACTTTGCCGACAGTCAGTTGTGTGACCCCTCCGCACCCGCGCCTGCATCACCCCGCCTTCATCGCCCCCCATCACCCCGCACCGCCCGCCTTCACCACCCCCCCGCCTGCATCACCCCATTCGTCTGGGGGGCGTATTTCGGGCCACCGCAGCCCAACAGATCTCTGTTTCCACACGGGACAGGGTTTTGTTATACACCATTCCATTTGCTTGGAACATTGCACGTGAGGTATGCTTGTTACCGTAATTGTCATGACGCATACGCCTTCATGACGCATGCCAAGCTGTCTGAGGGAAAAACCAAAAATGGGAAACACGCCCCCTCTCCGGAATAGGGAGGGAGCATGCCAGCCTTGTGAAGGCTGTATCACAGTGGTGACAAAAGGTTGATTTGTTGGATGCGGAAGGCAGCTAGGCGGTCGGCTGATGAGGGGCGGGGCAGCCTGGAAATTTTATGGGACCGCCCCTAAAAAAGTTACGGGAACTAAAGCGCGCCTTCGGCGCCCGCTGCAATCCGCTGGCCCCCACGTTTCTGCTCGCGAATGTGTCATCGTGCTCTTCCCTCTCCTCTGCACTGCTCTCCGTGTGGCTCAGGTGACCTGCGGGCGGCCAGCAGCCTGCACGAGGCCGTGGCGGTGGTGCTGAACGAGGGCGGGGCCTGGCTGCCGGCCAGCGAGAGCCTCCTCAGGGCCGCCCTGGCGGGCCGCCACCTGCTGCTGGTGCTGCTGCTGGCCCTGGCCAGGATGACCGTGGCCCCGCCCCTGGGCGGCCCAGGTCGGGACCTCAATCATCATCATCATCATCATCATCATCATCATCGTCATCATCATCATCGTCATCATCATCATCATCCAGTCATCATCAATCACCAATCATCATCACCAATCATCATCATCCTCGTGGCGCAGGGGCACCCGAGGGCGGCCCCTGGGGCGGCCAGGGCGGCCTCGACGAGGACGCGGCCTCGGCCATGGCGCGGCTGCCCGAGCGGCGCTTCACCGAGTCCCCGTCGTCCGGTCGCTCGCCCGCAGCCGCCGATGCGGCCCCGGCCTCCTTCGACGAGGCGACCCCCATGGCCCCCCGCAGGCCCCGCGGTGCCGCCAGCAAGCGGGCTGGGGGGCGTCGGGGCGAGGAGGAGGATGCAGTCCTGTCCGCGGGTGACGATGACGATGATGACGATGGCGATGGCGATGCGGGCAGGAGACTGGCCGGGTCCCCCGGCGAGGAGCCAGACGACGGAGGCCGCAGCCTCCTTGGGGCCTCTGCAGCCGCGGTGGCCGCACCAGCACCCGCACCCGCACCCTCGGCAGAGCAGCAGCAGCAGCAGCAAATGGGGTCCCTGCCCCCGTGGGTGGATGCCGTGTTGATCCTGGTCGGCACCCCGCACCCCCTCATCGCCCCCACCGGCCTCCATCACCCCCCCGGCTGGAGCCCAGCCAGCTCGATCGCATGCAGTCCCTCACCCTACCGTCGATGGCTACTGCCGTGCCGCTCCCCATCTCATGGCTCCACACGTCCCCCCCCCCCCCCCCCGGCCAGCCCCGCGCCCTGGACCGGTGGGGCCTCCCGAGCCCGCCCGAGGAGTGGCGTGTGGCTGCCCTGTGGGGGGCCCTGGTCCAGGCCATGGCCTGCCCCCAGTGGGCCGCGGCCTGGCGGCTGGCCCCCCAGGCGATGGACGCCGAGGTTGCCGTGCTGCTGGAGACCCTCTCCCGGACGGCCCACTTCGGGGAGGCCGCCTTGCCCGGGGCACTGTCGGCCCCACGCAGGCGGGCCCTCCAGGCCGCCGCCGCCTCGGCCCCCGTCAAGGTCCCAGGGGCGGGACGCCCACACGGCAGCGGGTGTGCACACGGGCATGGGCACCCCAGCTGCCTTCCCGCCCCAGCTGCCTTCACACACCCGCCCACCGCGCCCACACCACCACCCCGCCTGACCTGATCGCATCTTTCTGCTGGCTGCTCTGCACCGCCCCAGGCCCGAGTGCGCGCCCTCTTCGGGGGCACGGCGGCCCCCCGGCCCACCCGGTCTCTGCGCCTGGCAGCTGGCCACCTGCGGGCGGCCCTGCTGGGGGTTCTCCTGCTGGCCGACGGGCAGCAGCTGGCCGGGGCGGCGCCCGGGGAGCTTCCCCCGGACGGGGCCATCCCCATGTGCACCCTCTCGCCCCCATCCCCTGGGGCGGGCGGCTCGGGGACCCAGCGGGCAGACCGGTTTCTGGCCCCGTCTGGGAACGTCGGGCTGGCCGTGGGCATTCCGGCATTGGCCAAGCAGGCGGCTGCATGGGCAGACTGCCCGGCCGCATTCCCAGGTCCGCCCCCCAGATGCCCCCCTGTCCCCCTGTCCCCACCCATGCCCCCGCCCACGCCCGTTCGCCTGCCACATCCCTGCGCTCATAAAGCATGTGGATTCACTGCCTCTTTGGTGGTTGTTGGTGGTGGGCAGGGTTGTGCGAGGGGCTGGGGAGCCATCTCAACTACCGCGCTTATGCCGACAACGCCCCCAGCCAGCCCCCCGGCCCGCCGCCCGCCCGGGGTTGCTGTCTGGCCGTGCACGTTCTCCTCAAGGTTTGGCTGCTTTCTCCGACTCATCTGACCCGGCGTCTGTGCCTCTCTCAGACACACTGCGACTGGGATCTCGCCCGGGACCTGACCGAGGCTCTGCGTACCCTCTGGCCACAATACTCGGCCTTCCTGAGCCAGCTTTAAACTTTGAGAACCCTCTTTATTTTTGTGAACCTTTTGTGAAAAGGCATGGCATGTATGGGGGCAAACGTGTTGGCCCGGGGACGATGGGCAGAAGAACGAAGCATGTAAAGCCCCAACCGATCTTCGGAGAAAAACTGGCCGGCGGAGTTCGATCGACCTTTGTGGCAGAACGTTGGGCTTCACATCCCACAAAGAGTGGCCTGGCCGTTCGCCCCAACGATGCCGCCGAGCGGAAAACCCTGACGGAAATATAAAAGAGGGTGTAACCTGGTGTGCTTGTTGCCAGGACTCACCGGCTCAGATGGGTTCAGGCGACCTCAGTGTTCCGGAACCATCACCGATTCCACAAGTTACAGTGCAGGATGAACCTTCTGCATCCAAGGAAATCGCCTCCCCCGAGAAAAACAGTGAACTTCCCGGCTCACTCAATGCAGCCACCCTTCCTTCTCCTGGCGACAAATCAGTGCCGACCCTCGCACCACCTATCCCCCCTAAACTTCCCCGTCTTCACGTTCTGCGAATTATGGCCATGCTCGCATTTATTTTTGGTCGGTGAGCGCACATTCCTGTCCCTCACTCCCCTGTTGATGATTTGCTCCTGTACAGGCTTTGCGGTGATCTTCAATAGCTGTGGCTCGATCTTCCTCCCCAATATTGCTGCCGTCATTTTCGGGGAGAATTCTGCTGCCGTTGTGGGGTACATGCAGTTTGTCAGCCTGGTTTTCGTTTGCTTTGGGCTTTTCTCCAATGCCTTCAGGTTCGCCAATTGCTCAATCTGGATTTTCCCAAACGCACACTCCTCCCACCTCCAGTGATCATTCCCGCGCCCGCATGGGTCGCCGGCGTCCCTTTATTCTCGTGGGTGCCGGTCTCTCCCTGGCCGGCCTGATCTTGCTTTTCATCTGCGCTCTTGTCTGTATCGCACCACACGCTCGTCCCTCATCATCGGACCTGCCCGGTCGCTCCGCCCCAGGGTCACTACGCCTGGTGCTTCATCCTCGGCTACTTCCTCTGCGTCGCTGGCCTGACCAGGTCCGGGCGGA
This sequence comes from Paratrimastix pyriformis, assembly GCA_027972325.1. Taxonomy (NCBI): domain Eukaryota; phylum Preaxostyla; family Paratrimastigidae; genus Paratrimastix; species Paratrimastix pyriformis. The sequence goes on from JAPMOS010000102.1 coordinate 3,961, forward strand.
CCCTCAACCTCTTGCCCTGTCATTTGGTGGGGTTGTCGATGAAGGGGTTGCTGACCCTGGGGGGATGGCGACACCGAACTCAACCACCGCCCCGCCCTCGCCCTGTCCTACCCTCCCCTCGCCTCGCCTCTGCCTCCCCGCAGTGGCACGAGCAGCAGCACGGCCCTGATCAACGACCTGATCTGCGAGGAGCAGCAGGGCCTGGCCAGCACCATCAACGGGGCCTTCACCCTCCTCGGCTCCATCATCGGTCCGCATCCCACACCCCTGCCGCCACGACCACCCACCACCCCCTTGCCACTACCACCACCACCCCCTTGCCGTCACCCCCCAACGAGGAGTCGAGAGAGCGAATGCAGACGCCCTCGATGCCGCCTCGTCCCTCCCTTCCCCCCCCCCCCCCCCCCCCCCACACCCGGCACTCAGACTCACATCCGCACCCCCCGCACACACCCCACCCCCGGGCGCAGGGTACCTGTTCTACGGGCTGTTCACCCACGTGGAGCAGTACTACGCGATCGTCATCATCTACATCGTCTTCCTCTGCCTGACGACCACCCTCTGCATGATCTTCACCAAGGAGATCCCCTACACGGGCGCCGCCCCGACCCTGCCCCCGCCCGCCCCCACCGGGCTGCCCGCGCCCAGCCGCACGGTGCCCCCCTCGCCCACCAAGTCCGAGGGCGCCGCGGCCGAGTTCGCCCCGTCGCCCGTCACGGTGGCCTCCCCCGAGGTGGCCGCCCCGGCCCTGGTGCTGGGCTCGGCCGCTGCCCCGGGCCGCGAGATGGCGCACTACTCGCGGTCGGACAAGGTCCCCGAGGGCTTCAACGCCGACCGGGTGGGCCTGGTGGCCCCCGGCGGCCATGAGGACCTCCGCACGGGCCCCGGACACTACGTCAGCGGCACCTCGGAGCAGCTCGGTCCGCCCCGATGCCCCGCCCCGCACCCCCCGTGCCTCCCTGACCCATCGACCCCCCGCCTCCCTGGCCCGTCCCGTGCTCCCTGCCCCTCGCTGCTCGTCCACGCCACCCCCCTCGGCTCTTTGTGCTCACCGTTGCCTCCTCTGTCCTCCTCTGCCCCCACTCCGCACCGCATGGATGGCCACCCGCCCCGCATGGATCGCCACCCGCCCCGCATGGATCGCCACCCGCCCCGCATGGATGGTGGGCGACTCGTCTCGGCGGCCTCATCAGCTGCGCCCCGCCTGCCTGCTGCCGCCCGGCGCCGGCACCGCCTGGCCACCATCAAGTCCGCACCCCGCTGCCCCCTCCCCCCCCCCCCCCGCTGCCTCGAATACACACACCCGGGCCGCCCATCAGCAGCACGCCCACGCTCGCGGTGGTGATGATTCATGGTCGCTGGCTGATGGTGGTTGGTGGGGTGTGTGAGTGGCGGGCACCTGTTCAACTGGCGCTCATGCTCATGTTGATGGTGGTTGGTGGGGCGTTTGTGTGAGCAGGAAGATCTTTGGCGGGTACCTGTTCAACTGGCGCTCATGCTCATGCTCATGCTGATGGTGGTCGATGGTATGATGATGGGTGTGTCTGTCTGTGTCTGTCTGTGTGAGCAGGAAGATCTTTGGCGGGTACCTGTTCAACTGGCGCCGCCACCCGGACTTTGTCCTTGTGCTGGTCATCCGCTTCCTGTACAACCTCAACCAGGCCAACGTGGGGGTCTTCCTCTACTTCTTCCGCGACGTCGTCAAGTACGCCGACCCTGGCGCCGTCCGTCCCTCCATGCCCCCTCCCCCGTCCCTCCCCCCTCCCCCCTCCATGCCCCCGGATGACCCTGGCGCCTGTCTGACCCTGCATCTCACCACACCTTCGGCCATCCGGGGCTTGGCTGTGGTTGCTGCCGTGTGTCGGCTGTGGTTTCGGGTCGGTCGGGGGGCAGCTGACGGCCTACGGGTCGATGGTGGCGCTGTTCTGCGGGTTCCTGGCGAACATCCCGGCGGGGCTGATCGGCAAGAAGATCGGCTATAAGAAGCCCTGGTACGTGGGCATCATCCTCACCGGGGCGGCCCTGCTCATGTTCAACGTCATCTACTTCTCCGTCCCGCTGCTCTACGTCTTCGGTCCGCACCCGCCCACCCGCCCACTTGCCCACCCGCCCACCCGGATGAAAGCTGCACGGATGGATCCCCCACAAGACGATGCGAAGGATGTGACGTGAAAGAAACCCCGTTGATGAGATGCTGCCCATTTTGATGCCTTGTGATTGACCTGCAGTGCCAGGCAGGGCCGTGCGCGGGGACAGAGTGCATCATCATCATCATCATCATCACCCAATCGCCATCACCCAATCGCCATCACCATTCCCTTTGCTCCACACACATCAGTTGAACCCTGCCTATGCCCGCGCCCCTCCTCCGCGATTTTGCTCCCCTCGCGCCCCCCAAGATGCCCGCTGACATGTTGTTGTTGTTGTTGTTGTTGTTGTTGTTGTTGTTGTTGTTGCTGCTGTTGCTGTTTTCTGGCGGCTGGCTGTGGTGGTGGCTGTGGTGGCGGCTGTGGCGGCTGTGGTGGGGCAGGTGCGCTGTTCGGGGCGGGGAGCGGCATCTACGTGAGCTGCGAGGTTGCCATCCTGTGCATGGTCATGCCCACCAAGGGCGACTCGGCCAAGTACTTCGCCATCTCCACCCTCGTCTCCAACGTGGGCCTCATCCTCGGCCAGGCCATCAACAGTCCGTCCGGGCGTGTGACAGAATGGCGGTGAGGACGGGGTGAGGACGGGGTGACAGAATGGCGGTGAGGACGGGGTGGGGACGGGGTGAGGACGGGGTGGTGATGCTGATCGATGGCTGGCGATCGATCGATGGTTGGCGATCGATCGATGGTTGGCGATGACCGGGTGATGAGATGATTCATTGGGTTGTGGTGAGGATGATGATCTGATGCTGCCACGGGATGACGATGAGGATGGCGAGAATGATGAATGGCTGTCCGTTTGGAGGCCGGGCCCCACTCCCCATCCCTCTCACCCGCTCGCCCGCTCGCCCTTCATCCCCTGCCTGCCCATGCGTGTGCCCCTCCCATCCCATTCCCCGCAGTGCCCATCCTGCAGGCTGTGGGCCACAAGGAGGACATCTCCGACGGGTACATCTACTCGTCCGTGGGCTACTGGACCGTCTTCGGCCTCGGCTGCGGCTACTGCGCCATCGCCTTCTTCATGCTCTTCTTCGTCTCCACCCAGCGCGGCGTCCGCGACCAGGAGGCCGAGGTCCGCACCCCACCCTGCCCTGCCTCCACCGCCCCCTGCCTGCCTCCACCCCCCCCCTGCTCACCTGCCGTGCCGTGCCCATTTGGCTCATTCTTATGCCCATTCCTGGTGGCCCGTGCAGGAGGTGCCCATGCACAAGTTCACCTCGCCCACGCCGTCGGCCCCGCCCACCCCGGCCATCCTGCGCTCGCCCGCTGCCCTGACGGCCCCCATCGGCGGCCCGGCCGAGAGCCCCGTCAGCCCGGCCACGGTCCTGGTGGCCCCGGCCTCAGTCACCCCGCCCGCCTCGGTGACCCCACCCGCCCCGATGCCCGGGGCCGTGGTCCCGGCCGACCCGGCCCAGCTGGGGGCTGCCGTCTGGTCGCTGGCCGGCGGCGCGCCCGACCTGGGGCTCCCCGTCCCTTCCCCGGCCCCGGCCCCCTCGACCTCGCCCGCGCCCCCCTCGGGCGGCCCCAGCCCCATGCCCGCCCCGCCCGTGGGCGATCTCAGCACGGGCAGCCCACAGACGGCCTCGCCCGCCCCCGTGCCGGCCCCTGGACAGGCCCCGGCAGCCCCGGCGGACCCGACCCGGGTCGAGGAGCAGCTCACCCTGGCCATCAGCCCCTCGGGCACCCTCACCCCCGCCCCCACCGACAGCCCCGCAGCCTGCCCGCCGTCGCCCTTCGTCGAGTAGACACGCCCCCCGACCCCACACACACACACACACACATCGCCTGATCATCATCGCCACCGCCACCAGCCGCCTGGCTGCCATGCCATGCCATCTGAATGCCCGCTCTCACTGTCACTGCCGTCCCACCTTTGTGCCTCGGCCGCCCTGTGGTGGTGGGGGGGCTGGCTGGCGGCGGCCCGTGTCGGTGCGGGGGGGCGGGAGATGCCGGAAGGGCCGCGTCCGCCTCTGCGTCTCGCTTTTTTTCCCCATAATAATACTCTGCCGCTCCCCCGCCCCGCACGCCCAGTTCTGCCGCTCCCACACGGGCGCCTTCCCCCCATTCCATCCCATCAAGCGTGGCATCGTCGGACTCTGGGGGGCCTGGCGGCCCGCTCCCCCTTTTTTCAATGGGAATCTTCTCTGTGTTCACTCCCCTCCCCCCCTCCCCTCCACCCACCACCACCCTTCTCGCCTGTCCCGCGCTGCGGCGGGTGCCTTCTCGCGTCCGTCTTCTCTTCTCTGGTTCGCGTCAGTTTTTGCGGGTTTGGCCTGATCGACCCGGGTTCTACCCCCCTTCCCCCTCCCCCTCCACATTTTTATGCCCCGCTGGCTTTCGTATGGCCTCATTGGACGGAAGGGCCGCGGCCTCTCGGCTGCTCCTCTTCGGCCGTCATTTATTGCCCGTGTCCGCGGGTCCGAATAACCTCTTCTGGTCGCCTTCTTCTTTTCGCGGTTCCTTGATCGGGAAATCGGGTGGAGAGGGAAACTTGAGGGCGACTATGTCATCAGCAGACACACGTTTGGGCATTGAGCATGTGAAGAAGGGTAAAAAAAATGTGCGATTCGAGGGTTTTGCCATTTAGTTGAGACTGATTGACGGGTGGAGGAATGGGAGACCTCCTTCTGTGGTGTGAACTCAGTTCCTCGCTCCCTGGCAATAGAGTCGCCTTTGGGTTTTCCTATCTTTGCCGGCTTCCCATGGCGACGAATACCACAATAAGCTTATTGGGTTTGGGTTCCCTCGGCGCTCTTACTGCGCCTGCTCAGGTTGAAGATTTTCCTGGCCTGTCGACGCTCGGCCAGACGATATCGTCCTCTCCTCTTGTCTCCACTACAACCATCCCTTTTGCGGCGGTTCCCGCTGCTCCAGCTCCTATTCCTTCTATTCTCCAAGTCATGAACGTTGCACCCACCACACCACCACCTTTGATCGATCCTTCCGTGGAGGGAGTATTCACTTTTCTGAGGAACCTTCGGCGGTTCTGTGAGACTGTCCCACCACATCTCAGGGCTCCTCTATGCTTTCAGACACTGATACCTTCACCTCTTTTCCGCGAAATCATTGATATGATCGGGAATGGGCCAGTCAACACACAGACGATCACGTCCACGTTGTGCGGCATCGTCCGTCCCCAGGATTCGATGGAGCGCAGGAGGTTGCTCTCCTCCCTGACCTTCACAGCACCTCCCAGACTGATCCGGCTCTCGCTTGCCGAGTTCATTGCGGACTTTATTCTTTTTTCAGACGTCTTGCACGTGGACTCGAACACTGAACGAAAAGTGTTTGAGGCCTCTCTACTGGGATTTTTTGGGGACCGGGTACGTCATCAACTGAAGGTCACGGACGGCGACGATGCAGTCTCGGTCGCGGTGCGGGCCGCACTGGCACGGGCTCCCACCCGCGGCGGGAGGAACCAGGTGGCTCCAACCCCTGCGGCTCCAACCCTGGTGGCTCCAACCCCTGCGGCTCCAACCCCCGCGGCCACAACCCCCGCGGCCGCAACCACTCTGCCCTTCCCATTCGCGCAGCTCCCGCAACTCCCGCGGCCGCCGCAGGGTATACACACGCGATGGCCCGACCCCCCCTCCCCCACAACGGGCCCCGTCCCCACCACGGCCGTTTTCGGGGACCCAGCACCCCCAATGGAGGCGGACCTCCTCGGGACCCCCAGGGGCCCCGCGGCCGATCATGCCCGCGAGGTCTTCAGCCGTTTCTCCTTGGCGGCTGCCCCTCTTCCACCGGCACCGGCACCGGCACCTGCCTCCGCGCCGGCCCCTCCTCCACAGGACCCTCGACACCCGCTGCGGGTGGCGGTGATCACGGCCACCGAGGTTGCGCGCTTCCTTGACACCTGCACCCAACTGTCCAATCAACTCGCAGCACCCCCCACACCCACACCCTCCTTCCCGCTTCCTTACCCGACACATCGGCCCCCGGCCCGGCCGGACCGGTACCCCGCTACGCCGCTCGTACTGGCTTCCACAACCCCTGCCCCTCTGCACCAGCCCTCGATCCTCACGCCAACACCCATGTACTCCCCCACTCAGGCGTACCAGCAGCAAGCATCACCAGCCCCCACACCGACCCCAGCCTCCATGCCCATGCCCATGCTGCCCACGTCAACTCCCTCGTTCTCGACCCCGGCCTTCCAACAAATGCAGACGACGGTGCGCCGCGCACCCCTGACGCCGGAGGAGAAGGCCGCATACGATGCGCAGGGGATCTGTAAGAAGTGTCGAGCCCCCGGCCACCTGGCCCGGGACTGCCCAGAGAACGCGACCCCGACCTTTTCGACCCCGGCCCCCCAGACCATGGCACGGGGCCAGTCCACGGGCCCGACACCGGCCACCTTCACCTCGACCCCTCCACCCACAACTCGTCCACCTCCCTTTACATCTCCCCCGTCGGCCCCACGTCCATTCCAGCAACCGTTCCGCCCGCGTTTCCCCACTCCGGCCAACCGACCTCCCCCGGGCTTCGGATCGTCCACACCGCCCGGGGCTGGCCAAACCGCGGATTACCGGCGCACCGATGCTCGCCAGGCCAGAGCTGCAAGGTGCCACACAGCACGAGCCCTGTCTGACCAGCCCAGGCCCGGCCCGCGCCGATTCGGGGTGTTGGCTCCGGGGTTCGGCTCAACGATCCGGCTCGGCCCCACTGCGGAGATGGATGTCTGCTTTGATTCGGGCGCTACAACGAGTATTGTCAGAGATTCGGCGATACGCGACTTTGGGCTTACACCGCAGCCGATGAAGGAGCCAGTTGAAATCGAGTTGGCCGATGGGCACCGGACGTTCGCGACTCATAAGGTGCGCTTCGAGGCCCAGATCCATCCGGACGCCCCGCCACACGCCATCACGGCCCTCTACCTCCCGGGCCCGGGCGAGACTCTGCTGGGAGGCCCGGAGCTTTCGGGCCTGTGGTTCGCTGCCAACCCCCCACGGTTTGGACTGATGCACCCGACACCTGAGGTTGCGGACCCTGGGATCTATGAGCCGGAACCCCTCCCCACCTTGTGACGACCGCTCGAGGCCTCCACAGCCTCGGCCACGGCGCTTCCCCAACTCCACACCACCCAACGCGCGCCGTCGCCATTGGCGGCCTCGACTTCACCGCCTGCGCCCGCCACCCCCATCCCCACCTCAACATTCACACCCACGCCGTCACCCACGCCAGCGCACTCGATACCCATCTCTTCCCCACCACTACCGACGCCCACACCAACACCAACACCAACACCAACGACGCCCACACCAACACCAACACCAACACCAACGACGCCCACACCAACACCAACACCAACACCAACGACGCCCACCTCCGTGTTCAGCGCGACAACGGCCACAACACCAACACCTCAACCCGCGTCCTCAACACCACCACCCAGCAACTTCGTCGCGCCTCCCTGGTCTGGATTCGTGGGGGGTGGGTGCAACCCCTGCCACTGGGACACACACAAGCCCAGATCCAGTTCGACCCCACATCCAGACCGGGTCAGCCTCCAACAACAGCACCCCACCGCCGTCAGCCCAGTAGGCCCCGTCCCACCACCACTCTCCCCGGAGGCCCTGGAGGAGGTCAAGTTCCCCCCGGTGCTACGCGAGGTCTTCGACGAGGCCCAGGCCCAGGAGATCGAGCTGCTTGCGCAAGTTTCCGGAGGTCTTCGCGCCCATCAACTCCTGCCCGGCCCGTCTCCCACCATTCGAGCTCGAGCTCAAGGCCGGCTCCAGGCCCACGCAGTCGAAGCCGAGGCGGTTCACCCCGGACAAGCAGGCCATCTTGGAGACGCAGCTCGGGACCCTGCTGGACCTCGGCATTGTGGAGCCCAGCACCAGCCTCTGGGCCGCCCCCGTCGTGCTTGCCGCAAAGCCCGATGGCTCCCGAAGGCTCTGCCAGGACTTCCGAGGGCTCAACGAGGCCACCATCAAGCATGTGGCCCCCATCCCGACTCCGGCCGAGCTGACCGCCCGGCTGGCGGGCTGTCGCTACTTTGGCGGCCTTGATTTGCAGTCCGGTTTCCACCAGTTGCCGGCTGGCCCCGACACCACACCGCTCTTGGCGTTCATCACCACTTCGGGCCATTTTCAATTCCGACGTTTGCCCTTCGGCATCTCCAGTGGGCCGGAAATATTTCAAGGATCGATGGATGCAATCTTCGGCGGCCGCCCGGGGGTCGCGGTCTACATTGACGACATCTCGCTGTTTGCCCGCACGTTTGACGACTTCAAGCAAGTTCTCGTTGGGGTGCTCACCACTCTTAAGGACTACAACCTACATGCCGCTGTGCGAAAGTGCATCTTGGGGCCAAAGGTGCTGCACTTTCTGGGGTATCTGGTGGACGGGACCGAGGTGCGCCCTGACCCAGACCGCATTTCAGTGCTGAAGGACCTCCGACCACCCACCTCGAAGGCCGAACTGGGCTCCTTTCTGGGGGTCGTGAACTACTTCTCTACTTTTATCCCCCTGGCCCACCGCGCCCTCACGCCGCTCTGGGCCCTGATGGACAAGGGCGCCCCGCACTGGCGCTGGGGATCGGTCGAGCAGCAGGCCTACGACTACCTCAGGGGGGCCCTGCGGGACAACATTCCTCTCGCGCACCCCGACCCCTCTACCCAGCTGGTCCTTCGTACCGACGCGTCGTCCCTGGGGGTGGGGGCGTGGCTGTATCAACTTCCCCGCACGGCCGACCCCCTGGAGCCACCTCGTCCGCCCCTGCAGGTCCTTGGGTTCACAGGCCGCAAGTTGACCGCGGCCGAGGCTCGTTACGCCACGGTCGACCTTGAGCTCCTGGCTGTGGCGTACGCCTTGAGGAAGTTCCAGGGCCTGCTTCACTCAGAGGTCACGGTGCTGACCGACCATGCCAACCTTGCCTGTCACTTGAAGAACCCCTCCCCGCGACTCGAGCGCTTGTTGTGCTCCATCTCCAACTTCCCTTGCCACCTGATCTACCAACCTGGCCAATCCAACGCCGTGGCCGATTGCTTATCACGGTTGGTCACGATCCCCCGCTTGCGCCCCCTCTCCCCACTCCACCGGGCACCCCGCCACCACCTGGCCCCACACCCAGCACACCTGGCCCCACACCCAGCACTCCGCCGCCACCTGGCCCCACACCCGCCACTCCTCTGGCTTCCCCTGAGCGGTGCGCGGCTGTCCAGACCCGCTCCCGCGCCCGGTTCACTCCCTCGGCCCCTCCCGCTCCTCCGGTCGCGGCTTCGACGCCCGCCCGCGCGGTGACACCCCCTGGCTCGCCCACCACCACTCCCATCCGCACTCCCCCCAGCACCCCCCCTGTCTCGACGACAACGCCTCGGACACCCATCGTCCACTTGACCGCTCCGCCCATTCGGCCTGGCGCCTCGCCACAGGTTGCCTCGGCTCCCCCGGCGTCGGCCCCATCTCCACACGGGCAATCCCGGGTCCAGACTCCACCACCACCAACAACAGCCCCGTCACCCGGCCCCGCGCGAGGCCTTGACCCACGGTCGCCCGAGCGCCCCGCAGAGCCCGAGCGCCCCGCAGAGCCCGAGCGCCCCGCAGAGCCGGTCTCCAACCTCGCACCGGACACTCCGCCTGCCCCTCCCGCCACTCTGACCAAGTTGGCCGCACTTCCAGCCATGCCCCGCCCCCGATTACACGGACTCGCCGACTTTCGACCCGGTGGACCTTTGGCCGCGTCTGCTCGAGACGCCACATGGTGACTCGGACACTCCGCCCCTCCGTTTCACGGCGCGCCCTGATGCCGACGCCATCACACAGCTGATTGCCCACGCACACGCGGGTTTTCCAGAGGCCCACTTCGGCGTCGGCCGCACTTTGTACCAGCTGCAGCAGGTCGCTCGGTGGCCGGGCCAGGCCGACGACGTCGCCAAGTGGGTGCGACAATGCCCGACCTGCCAGCGCGCCAAGTCTGACCGCCCTGATACCCCGCCTCTGCTGGCCACTCCGCTCGCGCCTCCGTTGGCCAGCCTGCAGATGGACTTCCTCGGGCCCTTGACACCCACCCCGAGCGGCAACCGATACATTATGACAATCACAGACAGGTTCAGCCGATTTACGGTGCTGGCCCCTCTTCCATCAACCGAGGCCAAGACGGTATGCGACGCCTTCCTTCGGACCTGGGTGGCCACCTTCGGGATCCCCGAGTCCATCACCAGCGACGGCGGTCCCCCGTTCACCAGTGACGCGTTTGGGCTGTTCCTTCGCCTCCTCAACGCGGCCCTTCACGTCTCGCTCCCCCTCTCGCCGAGGGGCCACGGCCTAGTGGAGCGGGCGAACCAGTCGGTCCTCCACGTACTGCGAGCCATCCTCGAGGAACACCATCACATCTGCCCCTGGGACACAACGGTGGCCCAACTGCAGGTTGCCGTGAATTCGTCTCCCAACCGCACGACTGGCATGGCTCCCTTCTCCGTCTTGTTCGGGATGCCGATGAGGCTGCCTCTGCACCACCTGGCCGGAGTCCCCTTCCCGCCCAAGCCGACCGAGCCACTGGCCTACGCGTCTGACCGCTATCAGGCTCTGCTGGAGGCCATCAACAACGTGACGGCCCTGGAGCGGCGGGAGGACGCCCAACGGAGGAAGGCTTACCAAGAGCGGACGGCCGGCCGACCTCCTGCGACATACTCCCCGGGGGACTACGTCCTGCTGGAACATCCGCGGGGAAACAAGCTGGCCGTGCCCTGGAGAGGCCCGTACGCCGTGGTCGCACCGGGCCCCACCTCGGCATCCTTTCGCCTCCGGGACCTTCTCTCGGGTGAGGAGTTCGACGCCGCCTCCACACGCCTGAAGCGCTTCTTCCCTGGAGCCTTGTCCGAGCGCGAGATGTCGGCTCTCGCCGCCCCTCCGAGTGAATTTGTGGTCGAGGCCGTCTTGGGACACGTCCCCAGCCCACTCTCCTTCTGGATCCGCTGGCGCGACCTCCCTGCCCCGACTCTGGTCAAGTACGAGGACTGCAGCAACACCAAACTGGTCATGGACTACATGCGGAAACTCAAGATCCGCCACCCCCGCAAGGCCTCCACGGCCGCAGGGGGCAAGTCCAAGAGGCAGTGACGCCCCGCCTTCCCCCTCCCCCTCCTAGAGGCAGTGACGCTTCGCCTCTCCCTCTCCTTCCCCCCCCCCCCCCCCCCCTCTCATTTTGAGGTTACCTCCCACTCACGGGAGCCCACAACACATCCGGCCAATTACGGCCAAACCCCCCCCTACACCCCCCCCCCCCCCCCACTCCTCCCTCTGTTTGGGTTATTTTTTTTTCGTTGACGGTGTGCCTTGTGCAAATTTTTATTTTTTCGACTTCTCCATTTTCTTCTGAGTACGGCCAGCCGTCCGTTACCCCTCGGTGTCGGGATAACCCCGGCCCGTGGCAAGAGGCATTTGTATTGTCAGGCAACGCCTGGGGATGCAGACTGATCACCTGTTCCCCATGCAATGCCATGTAGGGCAGTGGTAGATGGGTTGTCTTTGATGGTTGAGGCTGCGAGTTCGATTCTCGCAAGTGTTTTTCTTTTTGTTTTGTGTCCCACCCACACCTCCGGTCTCGCTAATTTCCCTCCCTCCTCCCCCCCCTCCAGCTCTCGCCTCTCAAGACGAGGACGGAAAGGGAGGTAGGGCATGTGGACACTCGCGGGTTTGAACGGGTTTCGGTTTTGGGTGAAGTTTGGTGATTTCTACTGATCTCTTCGCTATCTCTCTCTCTCTCTCTCTGGAACGTCACACCCCTTTCCTCACGAAAGGAGAAGGAGGTAGTGTGGTGTGAACTCAGTTCCTCGCTCCCTGGCAATAGAGTCGCCTTTGGGTTTTCCTATCTTTGCCGGCTTCCCATGGCGACGAATACCACACTTCTGTGAATACACGCATTTTTTCTAAGCGCACAAACAAGAGGCTGCTGACTACGCAACTGTTCTGGCTCCTGACTGCGAAAAGATGCAGCGGGCTAGTCTGGATCCCGTTTGGGCCCTTCAATTGGATTCAGGTTTCTGGCTCCAAATGTTCCCGGCATTGTCAATGGCCCCCGGGGCGTAGGAAATTAAAGCCAATCTTTCGAGATTCACTCTCCTCGATGAATTCGAGAGAAACGTCTTTCGCCAAGCTCGAACACGGCTTATTCTCTATTCTGTTTCTTTCAAAGGTTGTCCCTGATTTCGGCACGTCCAAGTTTTTTTCGAAACGCCTTCGCTCGTAGCTGGATTCGCCATTTCCACGGACAAAGGCGATCCTTTTTCTCTTAGAGGCACTCCAATTCTTTTTCCTCCTCGTCACAATCCCTGGATTCATGTTTTCGACCCCGTGGGTGGAGATCCCTCTGCGGATCTTGGATTTCTCTTTCTCTTCGGCCTCACTGGCAAGTCTTTATATCTCTTTTGGGATATGTGCCTTTTTTGTTTTCTTTTTTATTGGGAACATCCTTTTCGTGGGACTGATGTTCCAAAAAGAGGATTCATCAATTCTGGTCTGATCTTCGGCCCCCCATCTCGGCCTCACACTTTTCTGCCACTGCAGTGGCCCCTTCGATTTATGCGTTGTGCGACGTTTCTTCTCTGTCTGTCGCCCCGGCCCGATGCGACCCTGACCACCGCGTCTCTAGCCTGGGTACTGTTGGTGCCCTTCGTGGGGGCCATTGAGGATGTGCTCGACTGTCGCTACGAGTCCGGGGGCCTCGTGACGCACGACCTCTTCCCGGCGGTGGCCTGCTGGGGCATGCCGCACGCCATCCCGTCGGCCTTTGCCCTGGTGGCCCTCGCCTGCCTGCTCTTCATCACCGCCGCGGCCGCCCTCTGGTCTGGCCGTCCTGCCCCCCGCCCTTCAGACGATCCCCGCCCCGTCCTGCCCCCCGCCCCGCCCCGCCCCCTGACCCACCCCGCTCCGCCACACCACGCTCCGCCCCGCCCCGCCCCGCCCTGCTCCGCCCCGCCCCGCCCCGCCCCGCCCCGCCCCGCCCCGCCCCGTCTTGCTCCGCCCCTGACCCGCCCGCCCCACTCGATCTGCTGGCCTGCAGCACCTTTCCGCACACGGGTTTCGACAGCCGCAGCCGGGGCCGTTTCGACCTGTTCACGGTCTGCCGCCACCCCACCCTTCCCCCCGCTTGCCGGGGTGATCAGCCCAACAGTCGCCGCCATTCGAACCTGGCCATCATCCCATCTCAACCGTCATCATCCCCCCGCCCTCATCACCTCAGCTCCCCCATCGTCACCACCTCATCACCCCGTCCTCATCACCTCACCCACCCCGTCCTCATCACTGGGCAGGCCCTGTGCAAGGTGCTTTTTGTGACGGCCAGCCGTGTCCTGACCCGCCACGCCGCCCTGCGTGCCGTCATCACCCTGGCCGGGTCGGCCCTGCTGGTCGGGGGCTGCCTGCTCAACATGCCCTTCCACGGGGCCCTCGCCAACACCCTCGTCCGCACCGCCTCCACTCGCCCTCCGCCCTGGTGCTGGCGCTGGCGCTGCCGTGTGTGGGGGGGTGTGGCATGGTGTGGCGGGTGTGGGGTCCGAGCCACCCATTGACGCGGTTCGTGCCGTGGGCGGGGCGGGCGGGCGGGCAGCGTGTGAGCCTGTACTGGGTGGGCCTGCTGGCGGCCCTGGAGAGCACCCTGCTCTCCTCGAGCGGGCTGGCCCCCTGGCGGGACACGTGGCCGCCCTTTGCCGTCCTGGTGGGCTGCGCCCTGGCCACGACGCCCTTCGTCGCATGGGCCACATGTCCGCCCAGCCCCCGGCTCATGCCCACTGCCCTGCCCTGCCACCTTTGCCCTGCCCTGCTCACGTGCCGTTTGCCCTGCTGGCCTCCAGCTTGGTATGCCGGCCTTGCCTTGCCTTTGCCTTTGCCTTACCTTGCCTTGCCTTGTCTTGTCTTGTCTTGTCTTGTCTGCCCGTCTGTCTGCCCGTCTGTCTGCCCGTCTGTCTGCCCGTCTGTCTGCCCGTCCCGTGGCTCTCCCTGCCTGCCCGTGTTGCCCTGCAGGGCGCCGGTACACGCAGCTCCTGGCCCCCACCACCCGCCCTTCACACTGTCCCCCTCTGACTGACTGACCCGTGCAGGGCGCCGGTACACGCGGCACCTGGCCCTGAGCCCCGCCGACATGGCCCGGATCAAGGCGCGCCCTCCGCCCACCCCCGCCGCCTCCCAGCTGGCAGGCGCCTCGTCGGGTGGGCCCGCAGACACCCCCGCCCTGTCAGCCCCGTCTCGTCGCCTGACCGTCGGTCCGCAGACCCGAGGGGTGTGTCGCTGAGTGCCGTCTTTGTCTGTGCTGTCTTTCTGTCTGTGCTGTCTGTGCTGTCTGTGCTGTCTTTCTGTCTGTGCTGTCTGTGTCTGTTTGTCTGTGCTGTCTGTGCTGTCTGTCTGTCTGTCTTTCTGTCTGTGTCTTTCTGTCTGTGTCTGTCTGTCTGTGTCTGTCTGTCTGTGTCTTTCTGTCTGTCACTGTGGCTGTCTGTCATTGCGACTGTCTGTCATTGCGACTGTCTGCCATTGCGTCTGTGCCCTGCGTGCCCTGCGTGCCCTGCGTGCCCTGCGTGCCCTGCGTGCCCTGCGTGCCCTGCGTGCCCTGCGTGCCCTGCGTGCCCTGCGTGCCTGCCCCCTGGTGATGTGCGCGCGTCTCATGGCTGCGTGTGTGGGCGCACCTCCCTGTGGGGTGTGGGGTGTGGGCTGTGTGTGGGGGGCGGGGCACTGATGCAGGCGACATCCCGGTGGTTGTGGTTTCCTCGGCGGTCAGCCCCCCGCCCCTCGTCGGCCCCCCCTCGCCCCGCGGCTTCGCCTCCGAGGGCCCCGCGGCCGCCACCCCGGCCACCGGGCTGTCCTTCCAGGGCCTGGGCCTGACCGCCCCCGAGGTGGTGGTGGCCCGGTGCCGGTGGGCCCCGGCGGTCGAGTGGTCGACGCGGTTTCTGTGGGGCGGCAAGGAGGCCGCCACGGACCCGCGGCTGGTCAGCTACGCGGAGGTCATCTACGCCAAGGGCATGGCCCGCTACCCCGACTCGCACGGGCTCCTCCTGAACTACGCCGAGTTCCTCCAGGTCCCGCCACAGCCCGCCACAGCCCGCCACCCAGCAGCTCCGATCGCCATCGCCATCACCATCACCATCATCGCCGCCATCAGCATCCGCATTAAAAATCACCATCACCATTATCATCATCATCAAATCATCATCATCAAATCATCATCATCCGATCATCATCATCCGATCATCACACCACCACACCGCTGTCTGTCCGAGCAGAAGTTTTCCCGCAACCAAGTGGGCTCCATCACGGCCGTCCGCCGGGCTGCGGCCCTGCCCGGGGCCGCCTTCGACACCCGGTTCGCCCTCTACGCAGCCGAGCGGGCATTCGAGACGGTCCACACCCACAGCACCCCCAATCCATGCCTCCATCCATCCCCTCACGCCCACAGCACCCCACTTTCTTCAACGCCACCCCGCCTCAGCAGCGCCTTCAGCATCATCAGCATCATCAGCATCATCAGCATCATCAGCATCATCAGCATCATCAGCATCATCAGCATCATCAGCATCATCAGCATCCTCATCAGCATCATCAGCATCCTCATCAGCATCATCAGCATCATCAGCATCATCATCCAATCATCATCACCATCATCATCATCTTCATCATGAGATGCACCATGAACATGCGCCAAGCTTTGCATCCCCATCGGCACCCGCACCCGCACCCGCACCCTGGTTGTTCGCCTGGCCCGATGATGTGTGGGGCCCGGGCTTTGGGGTGTGTGTGCATGCAGGCGGGCCAGGCGGCCGACGGGGCCCAGCGTGCCGCGGGCCTGCTGTCGATGGTGACCTTCCGACGGAGCATGCGCCAGGCCCAGGCGGCCCACAAGCGGGCCAAGAGCCACGTGGCCCGGGTGTGGACCTTCCTGATGCGGCCCAACCACGACGTGCGCGCCCTGCCCCCGCTGCTGGACTCGGCCGTCGAGCACGCCAACACGGCCCTGGAGGCGTACAGCTCGCTGCTGCAGTCGTTCCCCACCTCGGTGCCCCTGCTGCGCGGGTACGGCTCGCTGCTGCAGGACCTGTACGGGGACATCGAGCTGGCCGAGAACCTCTTCGCCCAGGCCGACCAGCTCGAGGAGGACCGGGGCGGCGGGGGCGGCGAAGGGGACTCCCTCTCGATCAACTCCTCCCTGGGCGGGGGCGGGGGCGGGGCAGGGGCGCCGGCCCCCACCATCTCCACCACGGGGACCGGGCCTGCCGCCCTCCGGCGCCACCACGGCACCGGGGCCGAGTCTCGGGCGGCCATGTCCCTGGCGGGGCCCGCGAACCCGCTGAACACCAGCGTCAGCGGGTCCCTCCACGGGGCCGGCGGGGGCGCGGGCGGGGGCGCGGGCTCGGTGACCCATCTGGTGGGGTCGATTCGCGGGCCGGGCGGAGCCAGCCGGCTCTCCTCGTCGGACTCCTATGCGCTCGACCGCCGCTCGGTGGTGTCCTTCCTGGTCAACCGCCACCGGACCGCCGCCGCGGCGGCCATGGGGGGCGACGAAGCGCATGAGGGCGAGGGCCACGAGGGCGAGGCGGGCACCTTGGCCACGGGGGCCGCCCGGCTGGTAGGCCGGGTGTGCTGGCTGCTGGTGGTGGTGCACGTGGTGGTGGCCGGGCTGCTGGTGGCCTGCTATGTGGCCCAGCGGCAGGCCATCGACAGCACGGGCAGCGTGGCGGGCATCGTGCGGGGCAACGGCAACTGCTCGGCCCTGGTCGAGGCGGTGGCCTTCGCGGCCCGGCAGCTGGAGCAGCTGATGATGGACAACAGCAGCCCCCCGCTCGAGTCCCTGGTCGACCCGCTGAGCCTCCCGCCCAACGCCACCCGGCTCGCCTTCGGCCCGGGTCTGCCCGCCTCTCGCCTCTCCTGGGGCCATCCGCTTGCTCCCACCCCCACTGTGATGCGGCCTGCGCAGGGCTGACAGATGCGCCCTCCCGATTCCGGTGAGGATGTGGTGGTGCGCTTCCTCCCTTCCTTCGCCCGTTCGCCATGGCCGTGGGTGTCACACCCCACGCCATGTGCCCAGCGCAGTGAGGACGATGGCCTCCCTTGGGTTGCTGCCTCGTCCGCTCATCTTCCCTCGTTCCCCTTCCCGGGCCTGTGCTGTCTGTCTGGCCTGTGCTGTCTGTCTGGCCTGTGCTGTCTGTCTGGCCTGTGCTGTCTGTCTGGCCTGTGCTGTCTGTCTGGCCTGTGCTGTCTGTCTGGCCTGTGCTGTCTGTCTGGCCTGTGCTGTCTGTCTGGCCTGTGCTGTCTGGCCTGTGCTGTCTGTGCTTGTGCTGTCTGGCCTGTGCTGTCTGGCCTGTGCTGTTGCTGTGGGCCCGGGAGCAGCGGCCCTGGCCGAGTTCGAGGTGCTGCGGGAGCGGCTGGGGACCCTGGGCAAGCGCCTCTCCGACACGGTTGTGGCCTCGGGCGCCCAGCACGACTGGGTCGGCCCCTGGACGGTCTGCTCGAGTGCCCCCGAGTGCCGCCTCCTGTTGGGGCCCCCCGGCGCTATCCAGCAATCAGATCCGGCACCCAATCCCCATCATCCAGACATCCATACATACATCCATTGAAAATCGGCAGACAATCATCATCTGGTGCCGATCATCATCATATTCACCATCATCACAACCACCACCACCGCCGCCGCCGCCGCCGCCGCCGCCACCATCGTCCGATCATCAGCAATGGACGAGCCCGGTGCTGGTGCCAGTGGTGGCCTCGGGGGCCATCGCGGCCATCCGTGTGGAGCATGTCAACCTGTGGGCCTTCACCCACGACTACGCCGGCAAGGCCCGCCTGCTGGGCCAGATCACACCCGCCTCGCTCGAGTCCGTCCCGGCCGCCGTATCCACCCCCACCACAGCCCCCCAGCCGCCGCCACCCGCCCATCAGGCCGCCCGCACCCGCACCTCAACCAACCCCCTTTCCTGCTGTGACTGTCTGCCTGCGGTCGTCTGTTGCGGCCGCGTCCGTGCCCTGCCGTGCCGTGCCGTTGCCGTTCGTTGCCGTGCCGTGCCGTTGCCGTGCCCCGTGCCGTTGCCGTGCCGTTGCCATGCCTTGCGACTTGCCTGGGCAGGGGCAACGCGGCCCAGGGGGACCTTGTCTACCTGCTCCTGAATGGGCCCCGGATCCTGGGGCCGGCCCTGGTCAACATCACCACATACACCGCCGAGGCCACCGATAGCAGCATATTCATCATGGTCCGCCTGCCCTGCCCTGCCCTGCCCTGCCCTGCCCTGCCCTGCCCTGCCCTGCCCTGCCCTGCCCTGCCCTGCCCTGCCCTGCCCTGCCCTGCCCTGCCCTGCCCTGCCTGCCCTGCCCTGCCCTGCCCTGCCCTGCCCTGCCCTGCCCTGCCCTGCCCTGCCCTGCCCTGCCCTGCCCTGCCCTGCCCTGCCCTGCCCTGCCCTGCCCTGCCCTGCCCTGCCCTGCCCTGCCCTGATGACCAATACGTATATGACCACATGGCCACCTGACCTTCTGATGGTCATGATGACCCCACCCCACCTGACCGCCTGCCCCATCCTGCCCATCCGTGGCCCTTCCATCCCCCGGGCCAGGTCTCTGCCCCGATGTGGTACTCGCTTGTGGGGGTGCTCTTCTGCCTGGCCGCCAGCGTGCTGTCCGTCTGGGCGCTGCGCCACCTTGCGGCCGAGCGGCGGGCCGTGCTGAGCATCTTCCTGGCCATGCCGCCCCAGGCCGTCCGCGACGAGGCCGCCAGGCTGCAGCAGGGCCACCGCAAGGACGAGG
Source organism: Paratrimastix pyriformis (assembly GCA_027972325.1). Lineage (NCBI taxonomy): Eukaryota > Preaxostyla > Paratrimastigidae > Paratrimastix > Paratrimastix pyriformis. The sequence goes on from JAPMOS010000102.1 coordinate 22,824, forward strand.
ACGCCCCCGAACGTCCGCCGGGCCGACCCCTCCTCGCCTCCACAGCCCAACAACAGCCACACAGCCCAGCCACACGGCCACACAGCCCAACAGCCACACAGCCCAACAGCCCAACAGCCCAACAGCCCAACAGCCGATTACATGATTGTCCTCACCTCGTCACCATCATCTCTGCCCCCCCCCCCCCCCCCCCCCCGCGCCCCCCGTCTGTCCGTCCAGCGGGCGCCCCCACCGAGGGCCCGCCCGCCCCCGAGGGCCGCCCTGGGCCCGCTGCTGCCCGCCGGCCGCCCCGACCGCCGACCCTCGTCCGCGACCCGTCGGCCCAGCTGGACACCACCCAGGGCAGCATACCCTCGCCCGGCCCGGCCCCCGCGGCCCTGGACACCTCCGCCCAGCTGTGCACCTCGTACGGCTCGCCCCCGGGCGGTCGCATGCAGCGGAGCGGCTCGCGCAGCTCCACCTCGACCCTCAAGCGGATGCCCTCCTCGGCCCGCTCCCCCAAGCCGCCCGCCGCCGCCGGCCAGGTGGCCCTGGCGGGGGCCCACCGCTCGCCGCTGGTCCTCGAGGAGCCCATCCTCCCCCTGCGCCCCCTCTCGCCCTCGCCCTCGGTCGAGATGGGCCCCCTGCCCCCCGGCGCCGGCGCCGGCGCCGCCACCACCCGCCCGCCGCCCGCCATGGGGGTCTTGCTCCGCCTGCCCCCCGCCGACCCTGCGGGCCCCCTCGGGCTGGGGGCCAGTCCCAGCGGGGCCTCGCTGGGCCTGATGGCCGAGGCGCCCCTGCTGCTGGGCCCGCCCGTCAGCCGGTCGCCCGCCCCGCCCGAGCTGACGCTGCCCACCACCCTCGAGGTGCCCGCCCTGCCGCCCCCCGTGCTGGCCATCCACCACAACAGCCACCACCAGCAGCCCGACACGGACCGGCCCGAGGATGGCTTCCCCGAGGGCGACCCGGCCGCGGCCCCGGGGTCGCTGGGCAGCAGCCGGTCGGACAGCTCGATCGACATGAACCTGCTGACCTCCATCCTGACCGACGTGCCCCTCGTGGCCCTCACCCCCGTCTCGCCGCCCGGCTCCGAAGCCCCCGCGGCCCACCGGCACCCGTCCGTGGTGCCCGAATGCATGGCCACCGCCACTGCTGCTGCCGCTGTGAGCAGCCCCGAGACGGAGGAGGAGCTGGACGAGGGCGAGGAGGATGAGGATGAGGGCGAGACGACGGGGCCCGAGGAGGCGACTTCGGACGACGGCGGGGCGACCCCGCGGAAGACCCGGGCCCGGATCGGGGAGGCCCCCGCGGCGGGCGGGGGGGACCAGGCGGTCGTCGTCAAGGGCGGGACCGGCTCCGCCAAGGACCGCCAGGGCCTCCGCAAGCGGGGCCCGGCCACCCCCCGGGCGGGCCGCCACCCGAAGCAGGAGGAGGCCCACGGGCTGGCCCACGAGGTCCACAAGCACGTCAACGGCCTGACCGCCATCTCGCCCGGTCCGCCACCCGCCACCCGCCCCCGCCCCCGCCCCTCGGCTCGGCTCGTGTCCCCGGGGAAGCCGCCTGACGATGTCACCGTGGGCGATGCGTCGCCATCAGCATCAGCATCGCCACCATCGTCGGCGTCAGCGGTCATCATTCGATCATCATCCAGGCATCCAAGCATCCAAGCATCGGCATCATCATCATCATCACCATCACCATCATCATCACCATCACCACCATCACCACCATCAGCCGCCTGACTCAGTCACGTTCCGGGTGGCTTGGGTGGCCGCTCGCTCCGTGGTGCAGGGCTGGTGGTGCGGGTGGTGATGGCTGTGGGGCTGGTGACGCTGCTGGTGGTGGCGACCGGCTTCTCGGGCTTCAGTCAGGCCCTGCTGGCCACCACGTACCAGTCCCAGATCGCTGCCTCAGGTCCCCCCGCCCTGCCCCCTGCTCCGCCCTGCTTTACCCAGCCCACCCCACTCTCACTTCGAATGCCCACAGTCCATATCACGCCAACCCCATTGACTCAATACCATCCCCCCCCCCCCCTCCCCCCCCCCCCCCCCCCGTCCACCCCAACCACCCCAACCGCCAACCCCAACCGCCAACCCCAACCGCCAACCCCAACCGCCAACCCCAACCGCCAACCCCAACCGCCAACCCCAACCGCCAACCCCCCGCCAGGCCTGCGCGGGACCCGGGTTGGGCTGATCAGCAACCTTGCCTACCAGCTGGTGGCCAACCGGACGATCGCCTTCGCGCCTCGCCCGTCATGAGCCCCGCCCAGGCGGCCGACATGATGATCCTGTCCGCCCCGCCCCTCCGGCCCCTGCCCTGCCCTTGCCCGCACCCTGTCACCCCTTGGCCTCATCAGCTCGACTGACCTGGTGTGGCATGGCGTGGGCGTGGGCGTGGGGTGTGTCTGATTGCCGGGGGTGGGGTGCCGGGGTGGGGTGGTGCCAGGCTGGGCGAGGCACCCCTTCACCAAGGGCAACCGGACCATGCTCCGCCAGCTGCTCCTCGGGGCCATCGCCAACCTCACCGCCCTCCACTCCGTCATCAGGTCCGCGGCTACCCCCCCCCCCCCCCCCCGGCATGGGACCACGACGGAAAGGCGGAGCACGGCCATGGACATGGACATGACGGACATGGGGCACGGCATGGTCGCTCACGATGGTGGGGGGGGGCGGCTGGTGGCGGGCCTGTGGTGGTGGTGGCGGTGGCGGCGGGCAGCTACGGGGCCCCTTCGGTGGCTGCTGCTGCTGCCAGGGTCGACCCGCCCACCCACACGCCCCTGGTGGCCGCCCTCCCTCCTGGTCCACCACCTGGATGGGTCTCCGCGCCCCTCGCCTGCGTGCCTGCATGCCTGCGCCTCTCTCTGATCAGGCCGTCTGGTGCGCCTGTCTGTGTTTCGGTTGGGGCTGCCGTGCCATGGGCGGTGGGGCGGCGGGGGCGCAGCTACGTGCAGGCGGCCAGCCGACTGGCCAGCTACGAGGACCGGGAGCTGAGCCTGGAGGCCTCCGAGCTGCGCTTCATGGAGAGCGCATTCAGGCTCGACCTCACCGACGGCCTCGACAGGATCACCATGGTCTTCACCAGGTCCGCCCGCCCGCCCGTTGAGGTTGATGTTGATGTTGATGATGCCGGTGGTGCTGGTGCTGGTGATGACTGGGTGATGATCTGGGTGATGATGATGATGTCTGCCTGCCTGTCTGCCTGTCTGTCCTGTCTGTCCTGTCTGTCCTGTCTGTACCGTCTGTCCTGTCTGTACCGTCTGTACCGTCTGTACCGTCTGTACCGTCTGTACCGTCTGTACCGTCTGTACCGTCTGTACCGTCTGTACCGTCTGTACCGTCTGTCCTGTCTGTACCGTCTGTACCGTCTGTACCGTCTGTACCGTCTGTACCGTCTGTACCGTCTGTACCGTCTGTACCGTCTGTCTGTTTGTCTGCCTGTATGCCTGTATGCCTGATGTCTGCTCGACCGGATGGATGCCCGCGCCGCCCTGCTGCCCGTTCGCCCGTGTGGCCTGCCAATGTCCCGCTCGGGATTGTGGCGTGGCGCCCGGGCCCATGATGATGGCCTCTCATCATCCTCCTCGGCATCCCGCCACCCTGGGCGGGGCGGGGGTCGGGTCTTCGGGCAGGCTCTTCGACGAGACGCTGGGCTCGCTGCTGCGCTCGGAGACTGTCCTCTTCGCCCTCTCCCTGGCCGCCCTCCTCGTCTCGTGGCGTCCGTCCCCTGCCCCCACACCCGCATGGCCTTGCATGGCCGCCTCCTCATGCCCTTGCCATCAGGCCCTGGTCAGCGCCGAGCTCACACACGTGCATGCACCCACCCGCACCCACCCGCACCCACCCGCACCCGCACGGGCACTCTTGTCCAAGACACTCTTTCGACACGTGTTCCTGTTCCGGGTGAACCTGGCCAGGGGAGCGCAGACACTCACACACCCGTGCACCCACGCACCCACTTGCACACCGGCAGTGTTCCTGTTCCGGGTGAACCTGGTCAAGGGCGAGCTCACCAAGACGGCCCTCATGCGGGCCCTCCTGCCCAGCTCGGCCTTCGGTCCGCCCCCTGCCTGCCCCTGCCCCTGCCCCTGCCCCTGCCCCGTCACCCGAACCCAAATTCGCTGTGTTCCATGAATGACGTGATGGACAACGAGCCATGAGCCCAGAGCGCCTCTCAGGCCACCCGCCCTTGCACCACACCAAACACCCGCATGAGCCGTGCGCGCCCTTTGTCTGGGCTCCATGAGCCGGTGCATCGATGCGCCCCATTGACTGCTGTCCATGGGTGGGGTGTCCCTGCGCGGCCGCTGCCTCCTCATCCGCCACCTTCTTTCGCCTCCCCCGCCCCGGCTGCCCCCGCCTGGCTGTCTGCGTGCCCTGTTGCTGGCAGAGGCCTTCGGGCACACCTCGCTGAAGGCCCTGACCCCGGTCAACGTGGGCCGGCTGGACGAGCTGCGGGCCGCCATGCTCGACGGGCTCAACGCCACCAGGGACGCCATCGCTGACGAGGCCCCAAATGAGGTCGGCCTCGCCCCGCCTTGCCTGCCTTGCCTGCCTTGCCTGCCCTGCCTTCCCTGGTTCCGCTTCCTCGCCTCCTGCTGCCTTGGGCTCCACGGGGCCGCCTCTCATGTCTTCCCCGCTTGCGTTCCTGGTCCTGGCCCTTGCCCTGGCCCTGGCCCTGCCTTGCAGGAGCTTGTCGACACGTACGGGGGTGCCCTGGATGCGATGCGGGCCCTCTTCGAGGCGGAGGAGCACCTGATGAGCAAGCACAAGATGCCCCACCGCATCAACCACCACCGGGCCCACGCCATCCTCCTCGCCCAGGTCCCCACCAGCACCCTCATGGCCCCCACGCACCCTCATCATCATCACCCCGCCTCATGCACCCTCATCGCCCTCATCATCACCACCCTCATCATCACCCTCATCATCACCCTCATCATCATCATCATCATCACCCCCATCATCATCACCGTCATCACACTCACCGTCATCACACTCACCGTCATCACACTCACCGTCATCACTCACCGTCATCACACTCAGCGCCCGGCACTACCACCATCCTCCTAACCCACCCCACCCCACTCCGCTGACCCTTCCTCACCACCCACTCCACTCCACTCCACTCCACTCGCCAGTACGGGGGCCCCCTGGAGGACCTCCATCGGGGCCACGCGGAGGCCCTCGAGCGGCTGACGGCCCTCCTCCGCGACCGGGCCTTCCTCACCCACGCCGCCCAGATGGACGGGCCCCTGGGGCACTTCCTCAACCGGCACGGGGTCTACTAAAAAACCCCCAAGCAGCCCAGACCCTCACCCGGCACGGGGTCTCCGAAAGTCTACTAAACGCCTCGAAGATTCAGCGCACCCCTCGGGGTCTACTAAGCGCCTCGTCGGCCCCCCAAGCGGCCCTTCGCATCACCCGCTCTCTCGGCCCCCCGGTTGGGCCTTGCCGCCCACCCATCGCCAGCCAGCCTGTCTGCCTGCCGCTCGGATGTGGCAGCCGGCTGCCTGTTTTTTGTTTTTCTATATGTTGTTGTTGTTGTTGTTGTTGTTGTTGTTGTTGTTGTTGTTTTCTCTGGCCCTCGGCCCGCGGATGGGTGCCGCCGTGTTCCCTCCGTCGGTCCGCGAGGTTGGCGTGTCTGGTGTGCCCGTCTGAGTCTGATGGAGCGTGTTTCCCCGCCCTCCTCCCCGCCCTCCTCCCCGCCCTCCTCCCCGCCCTCCTCCCCGCCCTCCTCCCCGCCCTCCTCCCCGACCCGGCCTCTTCGCCATCCCCTCCCCCCCTCCCCCCCACGCGTGACGGCTGCGTCTTCTCTCTGGAGCCTGCCTGCTCGCATGGCCGGGCAGACGGGTGGTGGGGTTCCGTGGCTCCGGCCGGCTCTCCCCCGCCCCATCCCTCTCCTCCCCGCCCCATCCCTCTCCCCGATACCCTGGGCATCGCCAATGGGCTCGTCCCTCCGGCAGATTCGCATTGCTCGAACGCTCGAATAATCGTGTGCGCCGTCCCGGTTGCCTTCCTGAAAAGCGGGCGCAAAAGCGGAGAGAGCCTAACGTCACATAACATGGTCCCTCATCGGGTCTCGATGAGCCTGATCAGTACTTGACAGAGCATACCGCAAGCGAGAGTGCAAGGCGCAATCTTCCCGTTCATAATCCTTGCAATCAACTTCCACAAATTGTCCAGGAGGGACAGCTTTCAGACTCTTGGTGTCCCCTCTTTTCCCGTTACCACAAATGTGAATCACCACAAAGAGAGGCCTGCGCACGGGCACCGTCGCCAAGGCGGCCCTCCTCCCGTGTCGATCACACCCATGGCCGCCGATCCCGTCAAGGAAATTTATTTGACTTGCAAGGGTGGCGATTGGTCTCGGTTTCTGGATGCAGCCGAAAATAACCCTCAGCTGGCGGGTCTCTGCGCCCGTTTCGTGAACTCCGGATCTCGTTGGACGTTTCTCCATCAGGCAGCGTATTGGAACAACGCTCGTGCCTGCTATGAATTGATCCGTTATGGTGCGAGTCTTCTCACCCGAGCACCCGAGGGTGGGATCCCGGCCGACGTTGCTGCCCAGAGAGGATACAACGATCTGGCCGCCGATTTGAAAGCAGCTTCTCTCTCGTCGTGCTGGGCACCTGTACCTGATCCAACGCTGATGGCAAGCTCGTCACTTTGGAGTCAAGCCAATCAAAAACCCGCAACCCACGATATGGTTGTGGCGTACGGAGGAGGAACGGTTGATATTCCGCGTGGTGCCCGCTACTTTGCCGATAAATACGGGCGGGTCCTGGTTGGGTGGCACGGGACCTGGAACCCTCCCTGTGGCATGGACGGCGAGCCCATGGTCACGAGGAATGGCCGGTATTGACGAGCGAGCGTTTGGGTGGGAGTTGTTTTTGTTGTTCCGACACCTCCTTGAGGGGAATCCCAAAAACATCCATGCGTGTGCCTGCCGATCTTCATCTTCCGTCATCCTTCGTGTCAGTTCGCAGTTTACTCGTCCGAGACGGGGTGGGCAGCTATGGGGAAGCGGGCCACGGGGAACGTGAGGCTCCAACGAAGAGCCTCCCCCTTCTATTATGCGGGAAATTGGAATTTGCGGTCGGCCAGGGTGCCAGAATCGCTGCATGGGTGCTCGCTGTGTTGCCTTCGGTCGGGGCCCGTGATCCAGACACTTGACGGAAAGCAGGGGGACGGGGAGGGGCTGGCCCTTCGGATTTGAAAAGAGGGAAGAAAGACACCGCAAGAAATGGAGGCACAGTCCACGAGGGAAGCGCCATAGTCAAGCAGTGTCCACCAGGCCAACATACGCAAGCAGGCGGCAGCGAACAAGGGTCAGTCAACGGCAAAGCGCTCAGGCGGAAGAGCACGTCAACATCCGGAAATCAGGACCCACAAGGGGTCCGTCACATGGTGTGGATGGACAGCTCACGCTCTCACCACATCGCACAGCAGCAGCATGTGTTGCGCCAAAGGGGGTCCCCGACACAGGCAAGACAAGGGGCAATCGGAGCATATGACACAGACCAAGCGCAAGTAAAATGTCGATGACGGGCATCGACGACGGACGGGGCGGCAACGAACGGGACGGGGCGGGACGGGGCAGCGCACCAGGGACGGGACGTAGGGGCGGCACGACCAGGGCAGTCCGCACGTAACAGGGGGCACGACACCTAAAAATGCGCACACAGCCGCGCGGCCAGCACCATCTTGAGCCACCTGCGACCTGCAGAGGCCAGAAAAGGCACAGGGGGCAAGGAGGGAGAGTGGCTGGGATGTTGGTTTGCTGTCCACTATTTGCATCCCAGTCTCTTCGATCAACCAACCACATTCTTCTACCACCAAAGCTTCATCATATTCCATTCACCCTGCCGATCTCGTTTCCCTTCTTTTTTCCACCGTCCGCGCGAAAGGCATCCAAAAATGAAGCCCGATTGCCCGGCAGTTTGGTCTTCATGACCCGAGGAGTAATTACGCACTTCCAGCTCGCTGGATCCGGAATGAGCGAAACACACAGCAGGTTTGCAAGCGCCATGTTTGGTTTTGCCAAAAAGAAAAAAACAACCGATAATTTGTGTGTTCTCTCGAACAGCGGCCGCCGTAAAGGCCACCATCGCCGCGGGGGGGCGTCAACACAACCGGTTGTCGCCGCGCACGAAGCACCTGTCATTGTAGAGGCCATGGTGGTTCCTGGTTTCCCTCAACAATCAGGCGCCACCCTGATTCCAACACAAAAGCAGTATCTTTTGGGAGCCACACAGGCAGGCGGCAGCCTCGAGTTTCCGGGGGAACACGAGGCCCAGCTCCTACGAGAACGTGAGGCCCAGCTCCTACGAGAACGTGAGGCCCAACTCCTACAAGAACGTGAGGCCCAGCTCAACCAGGAGCGCGAGGCCCAGCTTCTCCGGGAACGAATCGACCGGCAGCGCCAGGAACGGGCTCAAGCCGAGCGGTTGCGTGAGTTGGCCCAGCAGCTCTCTCGCCAGCGCCGCGAAGCCTCCGATGCGCAGCGCTCTCAAGCTGAGGAGGAGGCCAGGCGCCGCCAAGCTGAGGAGGAGGCCAGACGCAAGGCCGACGAGGAGGAGGCCAAGCGCCGCCAGGCAGAGGAGGAGGCCCGGTGCCGCCAGGTCGAAGCAGAGGAAAAGGCACGGCGGACCCAGGCCGAGGCCGAGGCCAGGCGCCGCCAAGCCGAGGCCGAGGAGAAGGCGCGCAGGCTGCAGGAGGAGGAAAATACCCGGCGCCAGGAGGAGGAGAAGGCCCGCCGGGTCCAAGAGGAGGAGAAGGCACGCAGGCTCCAGGAGGAGGCGCGACGAAAAGCCGTCGCGGAGGAGGCGCAGCGGAAGGCTGCCGCAGCGGAGGAGACGAGGCGCAGGGCGGCTGCACAAGCGGAGGAGCGGCGCAGGGCGGAGGAGGAACAGGCACGCGCACGTGCGAGGGAGGACGCACGAGCCGCCCGGGATGATGCAGGCCATGTGACGCCCTCACTGGTCACCCCGCGAAGGGAGCCCCCCGCCTCCCGGATGGAGTCACTCGCCTCAGGGATGGCGCCCCCTGCCTCCCGGATCGAGTCCCTCGCATCCCCACTCGCCTCAGGGATGGCGCCCCCTGCCTCCCGGATGGCACCCCCCGCCCCAGGGATGGCACCCCCTGCCTCCCGGACGGAGCCTCCCGCCTCGGGCATGGCGCCCCCAGCCCCCCGCCGGTCCTCCGGTGGCCGCCTCGCGCCCCCAGAATCCGGATGCCGACCCGTCCTGGCCCCAGCCCCAGCCCCAGCCCCAGCCCCAGCCCCAGCCCCAGCCCAGGTCCCAGCCCCAGCCCAGGTCCCAGCCTCGGTCCCAGCCTCGGTCCCAGCACCGGTCCCCAGATCCGTGGCGGGAATTTCCCTCTCGGTGGTCGGCCGGTCCCTCTCCACGGGCGACGTCTCTCTGTCCGGGATCTGCCACATGGCCCCGGCAAGTGCTCCGATACCGGTCTCAGTCGCTGCCGCCACCCGGCTCGCCCCCAGCTGACCCCTGGGCAGGGCCCGCTCGATCACTGTCCACACGGCCGCGCCGCCGCCCCTCATCAGTGCTTCGTCCCCATCGCCAGTGCCCATGCCCATGCCCCTGCCTGCCCCTTCGTCCGGGTCCCTCCCCGTGCCCCCGTCTCCACCTGTTTCCATGCCCATGCCCATGATGCCCATGCCCATGCTCATGCCCACGGCCCCTTTGTCCACCCTCTCTGCGTCGCCACCATCAGCATCCCACCTTATGTCCAGGTCCATGCCTATGCCCATGCCCATGATGCCCATTCCCATGCCCCAGACGGGAGCGCCCGTGCCAATACCCCCTGCGCCCATCTCGTCGGCTCACGCGATGCCGCCGCCCCTGCCACGCAGCACTCACGTGTTGACGCCCGAGCCCCCTTCGCGTCCCGTCCGTCCCTCGCTGCCCTTCTTCTTGCTGCTGCTGCTGATGATGGTGGTGGTGGTGGTGATGATGATACTATGATGATGATACTGGTGGTGGTGGTGATGATGATGATGATGATGATGATTGGATGATGATGATGAGCGGATGATGATGAGCGGATGATGATGATGATGATGATGATGCTTCTCTTCCTTCCTTCTCGGCCGCATCCTGCCTGTCTTCTTCTTCACGGCATCCATCCATCTCCTGTTCCCTGGCTGGTCCCGCAGGGCGGCATCACGGATCGATTCCGGCACGACCCTCCCGGGGGCCAGCCGACCAAGCTGGGGCCTGCCCAGTACCGGGTGTACGACGAGCGCACCCGCGGCCCGGCCGTGCTGCAGGCGGTGCCCCTGGGGAACCCCCGGGTCGCCGTGCTGCATGGGCCGCACTCCCTCTTCAGCCGGCTGGTCCACGTGCACCACGCCCACCTGCTGACCGGCCTGGCCGAGCCCTTCGTGGCCTGCGTGGAGCCGGGCCAGCCTGGCCAGCTGTGCCTGGTGACGCCCTACTGCGAGGGGGGCACCCTGGACGGGCTCATCCAGGCCGGGCGGGCCGCCGACGGGGCCTTCCGGTGGAAGTGCCTCTGGGAGCTGGCCCATGCGGTGGCCTTCCTGCACGGGGCCCCCCTCAGCCACCAGGACCCGGCCAACGAGCGGCCCATCCTGCTGACCGAGCTCACCCCGGAGACCATCTTCATGCGCCGCGACGAGCGCATGGGGGCCACCGTCTGCCTGGTGGGGGCCCTCGACACGGCCGTCAACTCGCTGGGCGGACCCCGCCGGCCCACCCCCGGGTTCGACGCCCCGGAGCTACTCGTCACCGGGAACAGCCCCGCCGCGGACGTGTACGCCCTGGGGTGCACCCTGTATTGCCTCTTCACCAACACCCAGGCGGCCGCCATGCGCGGGCCCCCGCCGGCCGTGGTCTTGGAGAGCGCCTTCGCCTCGATGCCCCCGGGGGTGCGCCCTCTATTGGTGCGCATGTGCGATGCCAACCCGGCCACCCGGCCCACCATGGCCCAGCTCCAAAAGGCTCTCGAGACCGCTGTTGGTGGATAATATTTTCGATGCTGTTGTTTGTTTGTTGTTTTTTTTTTTTTGTGCCGTTTTTTGAGGGTTTGAAAATGTTGAAAAATGACGCTAGCTAGCCTGATCAACCGTTGATACCGTTTTTGCGCGACGACGATCTCTGAACGGATGGGAAACAACGCTTCGAAAGGTCGTGAGTGGTGGTGGTTCCCTCTTGTTCCATCTTCACTTGGCTCCGATTGAATTCTTCCTTCATTTTCCCCATTTCCCCCCCCCCCCCCGATTCGCCTAGGTTGCGATGTGGTCTCGACTGGCCTGGATCTCGTCGAACCCATCGTTACGGTATTCGCGGGACCTTTTGCGCCGGCCGCACAGATTGTCTTCGGCCTGGCCCGGTCCATTATTTCGATCATTAAGGGAAGCTCGGAGGTTTGTGCCCCTTTTCCGGGGTCTTTCACCGCCCACTTTTCTCCATACCTTAGGCCAAAGAAGCCTTTGGGGTTCTCGGGAGTTTGGTAGTCCAGCTCCAGAATGTCATCGTCGAGCTAATGGGCAAGCCCAACATGGAGCCGGTGCCGGCCGTGGAGGGGGCCCTGAACGCGCTGAAGGACACCCTGAACAGCGCCAAGACCCTCATGGAGCAGTACAAGACGGCTAGCGGGCTGAGCTCCTTCCTGCGCCAGCACAAGACCGATCTCATCCAGGTCTGCATCGCCCCCCCCGGTGCGTTCCACACTCCTGGCGGCTCCCTCACCTCGCAGGCCGAGACGGACATCCGGCGGCAGATGGAGGTGGTGCAGTTCGCCCTGACGGCCGACATTCGCAACCAGCTCTCCGACATGCGCTCCGACATGCGCGTCCGTGCCCCCGCCCCGCCTCCCCTCGCCCTCCCTCGCCCTCCCTCGCCCTCCCTCGCCCTCCCTCGCCCTCCCTCGCCCTCCCTCGCCCTCCCTCGCCCTCCCTCGCCCTCCCTCGCCCTCCCTCGCCCTCCATCCATGGCCATGAACCAGCTTTTCGACATGCGCGTTTGACCATGCCCCCCTCCCTCCCCAGCCCCCAGCCCCCAGCCCCCACCACAGGAGGTTCTCTTGACTGACGATCTGCGGTGTTTGCGCCCCTGGGTCCGGGTCGGTTTTGTCTGTGCCCTGCTTTCTGCCGGGTGTCTGTGCCTGCCTGTGCCTGTGCCTGTGCCTGTGCCTAGCGTGTCCTCGACGCCCTCCAGACGGCCCAGCCGGCGGGCCCGGTGGTCATCGCGGCCGATGCGAGCGCCTTCCTGGAGAAGTACTTCCCCACCTCCACCCGGATCGCCTTCCCGGCCCTGTTCCCCGCCCTGCGGACCGAGTACTCCGTCCGGTGGCGCCCCGAGTGCGAGCCGCTCCTGCGGGCGCTCATCGACACCGACGGCAACGGGGTCCGTCCACCCCGTCACCTCAGTCATCATCATCATCATCATCATCATCCAAGCATCATCATCCAAGCATCATCATCCAAGCATCATCATCCAAGCATCATCATCACCACCCAATCATCACCGCCCAATCATCACCGCCCAATCATCACCGCCCAATCATCACCGCCCAATCATCATCATCATCCACTCATCATCACCCACTCATCATCATCACCCACTCATCATCATCACCCACTCATCATCATCATCCAGTCATCATCATCATCCAGTCATCATCATCATCTCATCATCATCATCTCGCTCTCATCATCATCTCGCTCTCATCATCATCTTGCTCTCATCATCATCTTGCTCTCATCATCATCTCGCTCTCATCATCATCTCGCTCTCATCATCATCTCGCTATCATCATCATCTCGCTATCATCATCATCTCGCTATCATCATCATCATCATCATCGTCATCTCGCTATCATCGTCATCTCGCTATCATCATCATCATCATCATCGTCATCTCGCTATCATCGTCATCTCGCTATCATCATCATCATCATCATCATCATCGTCATCTCATCTCATCTCATCTCATCTCATCTCATCTCATCTCGCTATCATCATCATCATCTCGTATCATTCATCATCATCATCATCTCGCTATCATCATCTCATCTCGCTATCATCATCATCTCATCTCGCTATCATCATCATCTCGCTATCATCATCATCTCGCTATCATCATCTCATCTCGCTATCATCATCATCTCGCTATCATCATCATCTCGCTATCATCATCATCATCATCATCATCATCATCATCTCGCTATCATCATCAGCATCATCTCGCGATCATCATCAGCATCAGCATCAGCATCAGCATCATCATCAGCATCATCATCATCATCATCGACACCGATGGCAACGGGTCCGTGCCCCTGGGCACTGGTCACTCACCACCCACCACCCCCCCACCCACCCCACCCCACCCCCCACCATCATCGCCAATGTGTCTGTGTGTCTGTGTGTCTGTGTGTCTGTGTGTGCGTATGTGCCATCAGTTCCTGGATCTCTCCGAGTTCGCGGGCTTCGCCAAGCCGACCCTCGAGCAGGCCCTGACGGGCTTCTTCGAGAGCCCCGAGGCCCTGGCCGTGCCCAGGCTCGCCCCATCCAGTCCGCCACCGCCACGCCACGCCACGCCACGCCACGCCACGCCACGCCACGCCACGCCACGCCACGCCACGGCATCCCCCCCCCCCCCCCCCCCATGTATCGCTCGCTCCTGTGGATGGATCTCAGCTCATGGTCCCGTTCGTTGCCCTGTGCTGCTCCTGTGCTGCCCGCCCGTGCCGTCCGTGGGTGGGTGGATGTGTGGGTGGATGGGTGGGTGGATGTGTGGGTGGATGGGTGGGTGGATGGGTGGGTGGATGGGTGGGTGGGTGGGTGGGCGGTTTGCAGGCCGGCCGGTCGACGCGACCGCGGTGGAGGCCTTCCGGAGCCGGTTCAATACGATGGACATGGGTGCCGGCTGCTCGCTGATCGCCCAGGCCCGCGCCTCGGTCGCCATCAAGTGCCCGCCCCCGCAGCCCACCCGGCCGTCCCCCGCCGCCCCCGCCGGCCCGTACGACCCGAGCGGCCCGGCCCTCCCGCCCAGCTGCCGCCACGTCGCCGACCCCCGGGCCGGCACGCCCTTCACCCGGCTGCCCCCGGGCACGTGCGGGGACTCGTACCTGTGCACCGACGCCGAGCACGGGGCCTCGGTGGTGGTCAAGCTCTTCCGGCCGCCCGTGGGCCCGCAGCAGGTGGGCCGGCTGGTGGCCGCCCAGGCGGAGTTCTTCGACCGGCTCTCGCACATCCACCACCCCCACCTGCTCACGGCCGCCATGCGGTGCTACCGCCAGGGCCCCGACCGGGTCTGCATGGTGACGCCCTTCTGCCCGGCCGGCAACCTGGACGCCCTCATCGCCAGCCGGCCCGGCAAGCAGCAGATGTGGGACGTCCTCTGGCAGCAGGTCCGCCCCCGCCCCGCCAGGCCCCCGGCCCCCGGCCCCCGGCCCCCGGCCCCCGGCCCATGCCTGACACGCACAGACACCCTGCCGCCCCCGCCAGGCCCCCCGCCAGGCCGCCCATTCAGCCGCTCACTCCCTGACCCGCTCACCCGTGGGGGGGCTGGGTTCAGACGCACGCGCTGAGCTTCCTGCACGGGAGCCCGCTGGTCGACGGCGCCGGCCGGGGCAGCCGCAACCCTGTGGTGCACACGGACATCAAGCCCACCAACATCCTCTTCGGGGCCGACGGGGCCTCGCGGCTGGCCGGCCTGGAGATGGCCCGCGAGCTGGTGCCCGGGAGCGCCCCCGGCGAGACCTGCATGACTCCAGGCTTCGACGCCCCCGAGCTGCCCCGCACGGGCAACACCCTGGCCAGCGACGTCTACGCCATGGGGGCCAGCCTGTGGTGCCTCTACTCGGGCACCCCCAGCGGGCAGATGCACGGGCCCCCGGCCGAGGAGCGCTTCGTGGAGGTGCTGCGGGCCTACCTGCCGGGCGAGGTGCGCACGAACGTGGCCCGGATGTGCGATCGGGACCCCGCCCGCCGGCCCACCATGGCCCAGCTCAGGGACATCCTCACGTTCGTCACGGTCCGTCATCGCGTCCCCAGCCCCCCTCTTGGGCCTGCCCGCCCCGGGCCTGCGGGATGGGCACTCAACGGGCGCCCGCGCCTTTCTTCTTGTGGGGTCCGTGGCCTTGCATGGGGCCGCCTTGCGGGCTGGGCCTGCCCCACGCATGCAGTCCCGCCACTGAGACGACCCACGGCCCCAAGCCAACCCACGGCCCCGGCCGGCTGCCCCGTGCCCCTCCGTGCCTCCCTTCTGGGGGGGAGCCGACCGGGTGCGGCATGCGCCCCCCCGCCGGCCGGTGTGTGCAGTCTTGGGCAGGTTTCCAATGATGATGAACGGATCCGAGTACCATGGTTGAGCGGGGCACCACAAACGGGGGGTGTTCGGACAACACATTGCAAAACACGAGAGGAGGAAGGACGGAAGGACAGAAGCGCCGCCGGCTGGGCCGGGGTGGGGCGGCCGGGGGCGGATGCTTACAGGGCCGGGGGGATGCTTAGTCGGGGCGGATGCTTACAGGGTGGGGGTGGGCCCGTTGTAGGCGGGGGGCGCCTTGGCGTAGTCCGGGTTGGGGGCGGTGAAGTTGACGGTGGTGTTGACCGGCATCTGCATCTGGGGCTGCCCCTGGCCCTGCATCTGCACCTGCATCTGCATCTGGGGCTGCCCCTGGGCCACGTAGACCGGCCCCTGGGGCTGCTGCTGGGGGGGCATACCCATGGGCATGACCATGGGCATGGGCATGGGGGCGGCCACCAGGGACATCCCCGGGTAGACGGGCGTCGGCTGGACCACTTGCGGGCTCTGCATCTGCTGCACCGGGAGCGCCACGAAGGTGGCCTGCCGAGGAGAGGGTGTGGGTATCACCAGGGGGGCATGATGGCGGGGGGGCGCGGCGGACCTGCACGCCGCCCTGGGGCTGCTGGACCTGGCTGTACGGGGTGGTCAGGACGCCCTGGATGGCGGCCGCGGAGGGGTCCGCAGGCTGCCCAGGGGGGGGTGCCGGATGGTGACTCCAAAGGGACTTGGGGGAGGTACACAGACCCGGGTGCGAAGGGCCACAATGGCCACCCAGAACTCGAAAACAATCGCGGGGAGCGACGACACCATCGACAGAACCCACAAGACGATGGCACCGTTCACTCCGCTCCGATAGGAGATGAAGATGATCCATGAAATCAGGATGAAAACGGAGACGGCCGCATTCGAAATCGTCATGACCAGCAACTGCCAGCGCAGTTTGGGGAGACCCTGACGAATCCTTCTCTGTAAACAAGGAACCAGAGTCGAAGCGATAATGGTACACACTGCACCAATGTAGGCGCTCGCGAAAAAGTAGACCAGATATCCAACCAAGCGAAGCACCAAGCCAAGCGTTGCGAATATGAGCGCGAGTCGGCCCAAATTATGCATAGCAGCAGCGGCTTCCATTGTTCTGCAAAAAAAAAAAAAATCGATTTAACGTCCGAACGAGAAGAACTGTGTGGAAATCTCCTTGTGCACTTGCGGCTGCGCGCGCGCGACCGTTTCGAATTCTTTCTTTCTCGTGTTAGTGCAGGGAGGCTAACTGAATTCGAGCAGAGAGTTTTATGGAGGACGATACACCCCGAATTCGAGGATCACGCCAATTCTTCGAGGAGGCATTGGTCGTCTTCGTCCTTCTCCAGAAATATGTCCGGTTCGTCGGGTTCGAATTCGGCCGCGCGAAGAAGCGGAGATGTCTTGAAGATCAGCCCCGGGAAGGAAGCCCTCAATGCCGTCCATGCGTGCGACTTGACGCAGGCCACTTGGAGATGGGGGCAGGCGACGCGTGGCTGGGGGGCTCCGAGGAAGTGTAGGGTGGACTTGCGGGAGAAATTGCCCAGGTCGAGCCACTCGATGGCGGGGCACCCCAGCGAGATGTGCACCACGCAGTCGGCCGGGCAGCGGAGCCGGAGCCAGACCAGGGCGGGCAGGCGCAGGACCACCTTGGGGCGGCGCACGGGGCCCAGTTCGAGGCGCCGCAGGGCGGGCATGTTCCCCAGGGCACCGTAGACCTGCTCCCAGAGCCCCGCCTGGGGCCCGGCAGCCAGCTGGGCCGCCTCGGGGTTGGCGGCCCGGCGCATGCGCACCACAACCCGCAGCTCGACCAGGGCGGCCCCCAGCAGGGCGCCCACCCAGGCCGGGGCCGAGGGCACGCAGTCGATCAGCCAGGCGGTGCGCAGGGCGGCCTGGGGCGGGACCGAGAGGCCATTCAGGGGCCGCTCGTTCCAGCCGGTCGCCTCGGGGTTGATGAGCTGCAGGTGGGCCAGCCGGGGCGCCCCCGCGACGGTCAGCCCGCCCACCCGGCGCACCTCCAGTCGGCAGCGCTCCAGCAGCGGGCATCCGGTCAGGGTCAGGCTGTCCACAGGATGCTCGGGGCTCAGCCGCAGCCACAGGGCCCGCAGCCGGGGCCCGGCCACCACCAGACGGGCGCCCGGGGGAAGGGCGAGGGCCCCCGCGACGGCCACCTCGAGGCGGGTCAGGTGGCCCATGGCCGGCTGGTAGGTCCGCAGGATGTCGAAGACGGTCACCGTTAGGGGCAGCGGGCCCGCCAGCACCCGGAGCGAGGGGGTGTCCGCGACCATGGCCATCAGCCCCAGCGGGTCGGCCAGCCTGTCGCCGCCCGTGGCCCGCAGCCTGGCGAGGCGCCCCATGGGCTCGGCGACCAGCAGCCGGCAGCCGGGCCACTCGAGGGCACGCAGGGCCGGGCAGGCCAGGCTGAGGACGACCCGGTCCGCCTCCCGCCCGCAGCTGCCCAGGTGGAACCGCTCCAGCCGGGGGGCGGTCAGCTCCAGGAGGGACGAGGTGTCGCTGCCGAAGTGGGCCTCGGGGCCCGCCCGCAGCTGGAGGGTGCGCATGCGAGGGCACCGGAGGACCCAGTGCAGGGGCAGGTTGGAGCCCGCCCGGACGGTCAGCCGGAGGGCCTCCAGGGTGGCGGTCAGGGCGGCCAGCGTGGCCTCGGGCAGCTGGTGCCAGCCGTAGCAGCAGTCGTCCATGACCAGCTCGCGCAGGGCCGGCAGCCGGGCCAGGGCCCCCAGGACCTCCTCGGCCACGAAGCCCGGCACCGAGGTCAGCGCCACCACCCGCAGGGCGCCC
The DNA here is from genome assembly GCA_027972325.1 of Paratrimastix pyriformis. Taxonomy (NCBI): domain Eukaryota; phylum Preaxostyla; family Paratrimastigidae; genus Paratrimastix; species Paratrimastix pyriformis. The sequence goes on from JAPMOS010000102.1 coordinate 40,915, forward strand.
AGCCGGGGCAGCAGCCCGGCCAGCCGGCGCCATGTCTCGGTCTCGTCGACCCGCAGGTCCAGCCGCTCCAGTCCGCCCCAGGCCCCGCCCGCGCCCGCGGCCAGCAGCAGCTGCATCGTCGCCTCGGAGGGCCCCGACAGGTGCAGCTCGCGCAGCGGCCGCAGGAGGGCCGCCGCCCGGGCATGATCGGCAGCCCCCGCACCGGCCCAGGCCAGGTCATGGGCCCAGATCCCCTCCAGCTCCGGCCCCGGCTCCGGCTCCGGTGCGGTGGCGGGTGCCCCGTCGGGGGGTGCGGCCGAAATGGCCAGGCGGTTGCAGGCCATCTGGAGGCAGCGCAGCCCGGGCAGGGCCGCAATGGCCGCCAGGGGCACGGGGACGTAGGTGCCCTCCATCCGCAGCCGGAGGCGGGCCAGCCGTGGGCAGCGGGCAGCCAGGACCCCAAAGACGGCCCTCCAGTTGGGGCTGTCCTCCAGACATGCATCGAGCTCCTCCAGCCCGGGCCTGTCCAAGAGTAGGGTGGGCAGTGTGGTTGTGTGGCCCTGGCTGGGGTGATGCAGACATGAATTCGAGCATCCGCAGAACAGTAGGCGATGGGAGCCCTGCTGTGGTCGGAATGTGTACGGTTCGAAGGCTTTCGTGGCCCAAGAAGGCAGTTGAGACCCAGTCGAGGGGCTCATACCCCCCGCCGATCATCGCCCACATTGGGCGAAACTTCAGCTCTTGAAGTTGACGGCAGGGGGCCACCAAAGATGCAAAAGCATCCACCGTGGGAGGGGGAAGACAGTCAAATGTGATCTGAGCCAGGGTGCCGCGGAGCTTTCGGCGTATCGTGTGGCATGTGCCAATCAAACCGCAGTACGCGCGAAGGGGACGAGGGGACAGCTCAACCAAGACACCAAGAAGATCCGCTGGCAGGCAGGCGAGCTCGTTCATAAAGTGAAATCTGTCAGAAAAGACGGGCGCAACCTCCGCACAGTGCCATCACGATCATGAGCGCCTGGGTGCTTCTTCTCGTGCCCGTCCTGGCCATCGCTGCCACACCTTCGAGGCCGGGCGAGACCTTGATTTTCGAGGATGACTTCAACACGTTCGATTTCACGAAATGGAAACATGAAATCACGCAGAGCGGCGGGGGAAACTGGGAGGTCTGGGAATGTCTCCTGACCGTTTCCGCCAATTTTTATCCCATGTGTCCCACCAGTTTGAGGTCTACGTGAACAACCGATCGAACTCGTTCGTGCGCAATTCGATCCTGCACATCCGCCCCCGGCTGACGACCGAGTGGCTGGGCCCGCTGGACTCGGGGTCGCTGGACCTCTGGGGGGGCGAGCTGTCGGACGCCTGCACGGGCCCGATGATGTCGGGCTGCCACCGGGACGGCAGCCCCACCAACTACCTGCCCCCCATCACCTCGGCCCGCCTGCGCACCGCCGAGGCGTTCGCCTTCAAGTACGGCCGCGTCGAGGCCCGTCCCCCGGCCTCCGGCTGCTCAGCCCTCCTGCCCACTGGCGTGGAGTTGGGGCGTGGCAAATGGGACTCAACGTGGTCGGGCGGGGGCGGGGGCGGGGGGCGGGGGGCGGGGGCGGGGGCGGGGGCGGGGGCGGGGCGGCACGGCGGGCGGGCGGGGGCGGGGTGTGCTGCAGGTGCGTGCGAAGATGCCCCGGGGCGACTGGCTCTGGCCGGCCATCTGGCTGCTGCCCCTCAACAACGGTCCGCCGTCACACCCGCGCACCACACATCCGTCCACCCCCACGCCCCCCCATGCGCCCCGGCCCTTACCGCCGGACCCGCCCACCCACCCACCCGGGACCTCTGGGCTGGGGGACGTGTGGCAGTGCAGCCTACGGGAACTGGCCCGCCTCGGGGGAGATCGACATCATGGAGAGCCGCGGCAACCGCAACTACCCCGCATCCCTGGGCGGTCCGTCCCCCTGCCCGCCGGGGGGGGGGGGGGGGGGGGGTGACGCGCGCCACACTCACCGTCTCTCCGTCCTCGTCCCTCCATCATCCAATCATCATCAACCATCATCACCCAACCATCATCCTCATCCATCATCATCATCATCCTCATCCATCATCATCATCATCATCATCATCATCATCATCATCATCATCATCATCATCATCATCATCATCATCATCATCATCATCATCATCATCATCATCATCACCACCACCCGGCCACGTGTGGGCTGCGGGGCAGGCGGGCTGGACACGTTCGGCTCGACGCTGCACTGGGGGCCCAACGGGCAGTACAACGGCTGGTCGCAGACACACGCCGAGTACCGGCTGCCCCAGGGCGCCGACTTCGGGGCGGCCTTCCACGTGTTCGGGCTGTACTGGGACCAGCTGGGCCTCTACACGTACATCGACGAGCCCAGCCAGGTCGTCATGGCCGTCAACTTCACCGACGCCTCATTCTGGGACAAGGTCCGCCCCGGCCCCGCCGCCCCCCACAGCCGCCCCTGCTCTGCTGCCCTTCCCGTCCCCGTCCCGACCTGGCATCACGCCCCCCACACGGCGGCCGCACCCTCATCTTGGCCCCTTCCTCGGTGGGCCTGCTGGCGGGGGCGGGGGCTCTTCGACCAGGGCAACAAGATGTACGATTTCGTGGGCAAGCAGTCCGCACCGCCGCCTTCCTCGCCGCCGCCTTCCTCGCCGCCGCCTTCCTCGCCGCCGCCTTCGTCCTCCTCCATCCCCCGGCCCTCTCCTCACATGCCCCCTCCCCTCCCCCTCCCCCCATCCCCATCATCGCCCAGCCTGGACAACCCCTGGGAAGGCGGGCCCAGCGGGGCGCCCTTCGACCAGAAGTTCTTCCTGATCCTCAACCTGGCCGGTCCGCCCCGCTCCCCCGGCCTGCTCCCCCTCACCTCCCCTCACCCCTCACCCCTCACCCCTCACCCCTCACCCCTTCTGACGCGTGGGTGGGCGCAGTGGGGGGCCTGGGGGGCTACTTCTCGGACGAGGCGCCCGGGAAGCCCTGGCGGAACGGCTCCCCCACGGCGGTGCGGGACTTCTGGCAGGCCCAGAAGCAGTGGCTGCCCAGCTGGGGCCCGGGCCTCGATGCCGCCCTGCAGGTAGACTGGGTCCGGGTCTGGGCCCTCGACGGCCGCACCGACCCCGACACGGCCGGCTGGTTCGCCCAGAGCCGCCCCAAGTAAGCCCGCAGCGGCCCAGCCCGAACCCCGAGCCCCCGCCCGCAGCCAGGCAACAGATGCCCAGATCGGCCCCAGGGAGGGTTCGCGCGCGCTGCAATTTACAGGGAAGGGATGGGAGAAGGGATGGGAGGCACCACCTGGAAGAAACAATCCGTGCCCCGTCCCCCCGTCCCAATCCCAAGCAAAAACAAGAAGGGGAAGAAAAGAACAGGCGGAAGGCGAACCCGAACCCCAACCGAAAAAGTGGGTTTTGGAGAATCACCACAAACGGCAAAACCATTGGGGGGGGGGGGGGGGGAGGGGGAGGAGGGAGGGAGCCGCCTAGGGATCTCGGCCGCGGTGGGCCGGGCGGCGGGGTCGTTGGCGACCATGCGGAGGAGCAGGCCCCGCATCTGGTGGGGCCAGAGCGGCCGGAGGCCCTCCTCGGTGAAGGACAGCCCCCCGGCCCGGGCCAGCTCGGCCTCGGTCATGCCGGCCGAGAGGCACATCATGGTCATGCCCAGCCCGTACACGTCGCTGGCCGGCGAGCAGCCCAGCCGGGGCACCTCGGGGGCCATGAAGAGGTCCTCCCCGTCGCCCCCCTTGCCCTTCGTCGCCCCCTCGGGCTGCGGGGCGCCGGCCTCGTAGAGGCAGGCCGTCTCGAAGCCGCCCAGGGTGAGCAGGTTCTTGTGGTAGATCAGGTTGCGGGGCCGGATGTTGCGCATGATGACGGGCCGTTCGGAGGCGGGGCCCATGATCGGGTTGGGCTGGGCGTGCAGGAAGGCCAGCCCGGTGGCCAGCCCGAAGAGCAGCTCCCACCGCTTGGCCCGCTGGTCGGCCGGGGCCAGCACCTTGACCGCATCGTCGAGGCTGCAGCGCTCCCCGCAGTAGGGCGTCACCAGGCAGGGCGCGCCGCCGGCCTGGACAAACTCCGCGACGGGGAGCAGATAGGGGTGGTGCACGTGGACGAGCCGGTCGAGGAGGGCCGCAGTGGCGCGGCCCGGGTCGGCAAGCACCTTGACCACCACCGGGTCCCCGCGCCCGTTCAGCATGACGAACGAGTCGCCCGCGCCCCCGCAGCGGCCCGGCAGGTAGAAGTAGGCCTCGCCGCTGGGGCTGCCCGACACCCGGTACCCGCCCAGGGCGGGGGGTGGGGCGCGGGGCTCCGTCCTGAGGTACGGAGGGATCGCCACCGGCACCGGATCGGGCTGTGAGGACGGAGAGCGGAGGAGAAAACCCGTCAGCCGGTCGGTCAGTCAGCAGTCGGAGAACAGTCGTGAAGAGAGGGGCAAAGATGGGGCGAAGAAATACCGGAGAGATGATGAAGGGAGGGGAGCGGAGCGGAGGGAGGAGGGGAGGGGAGGGATAAAAATCGCTCAGCCCTCAGGGCCGGAGAAACGGAGGCGGGCGGCGTTCAGACGGCGGCTTTGTGGGCGAAGATGATGGGCCTGGGGACGTGCGGAATGGGGCAGCTGATGGGCAGGGCCTCGGAGCCAGCCGCGCTGACGCAGTCGGCCAGGGTGAAGGGGATCGGCCCGTCCTTCTCGTCCTCCCCCATCTGGCGGCTGGCCCGGTACTGCTCGGGGCTCAGCGCATCGACCGCCGCCGGACGGCCGCCGATGGTGACGGCGGGCAGCGGGGTGGCCCGCAGGGGGCCCGAGGTGACAAAGTCCAGGGTGACCGTGTCGCCCGGGAAGGCCAGCTGGGGGTCCTCGGGGTTGCTCGACCGCAGCGAGGCCGACATGATGTTCAGCGGCCGGGCTGCGACATTGCAGTGCAGGCAGCGGCAAAGCAGTGCGGTCAGTGGCAAAGCAGTGCGGTCAGGGGCCCCAGGGAGCAGAGCGGGTGTGCGGTGGTGGCGGTGGTGGCGGTGGCCGTGGTGGATGGGCCCGCGGCGGACCGTAGACGGGCACGGGGAGCTCCTGGCTGACGAGGGCCGCCAGCTGGAACTCGGCGGGCTCGGCGAAGTTTAGCCCGTGGGCGGTCCACTCGGCCACGGCGACCGTCACCTGGACGGGGCCCTCGGGGTCGTGGCTGCCCATGGTCCGTCCCGCCCGGAAGCTGGTCGGCCCGAGGGCGTCAACCTCCGCGGGCTGGCCGGCAATGGTGACCTGGGGCAGGCCCACCAGGGGCGCGTTGGTGGTGAAGGTGGCCGTAATTTTGTCGCCCTGGGCGGCCTGGGTGGGGGTGCGGTTGGAAGACAGCACGGTGGCCTTGGTCACCTGCAGCGGGTGCACTGGAGGAGGGGGAGCACCCGAGAAGAAGCGAGAGTGGGCGGAAGAAAAGGTGGTGAAGAAGAGGAACGGCACTGCTTGGCAGCCGCGGGGAGGGAAGTGACCCAAAGAGGCGGACCGAAGACGGGGACGGGGGCCTTGGGGTCGCTGGGCGCGGTCGTGGCCCCGGGGCGGTTGGTGTCGGGCGCCCAAGCCTCGAGGCCCGTCGTCTGGCTGACGCAGCCCGTGATGCGCATCTCGACGGGGCCCGCGAGCTCGTCATCCGTCATCAGCCGTGTGGCGCGGTACAGGTTCCCCTCGGCCACCACCGTGGCAGGCCGGCGTGCGATGTGCACGGTGGGCAGGTCCCGGAGGGGCACCGTGGGCTCGAAGGTCACCGTCACCGTGTCGCCCGGCATGGCCCGGGTCGGAACCGGGTTCGACGTGCGCATCCGGACATCCTTCAGCCGCAGGGGGCGGACTGCGCGGCGGGCGTACATGTGGGCCAGTCAGTGGGCCAGTGAGTCAGTGGGCAGAGCAGGTTTGGCACGAGGCGGGGAGGGTGCGGTGGCAGGTGGGTGTGGATCTGGGCAGGAGCGGGCTGAGGGGGCGAGCAGCCGACCGAAGCGGGGCGGGGGCGGGGCCTCCGGATCTGCCGCCGCGAGGGGGCAGGTGACCTCGGGCGGCTCCTGGGCGATGCCGTCCTTGGAGACGCATCCCGAGATCGTGGCCCGCAGGGGGCCCTCGCGCTCGTCCTCTTCCATGACCCGCAAAGCGGCGAAGCCGTCTTTCTCAACGTTCACCTCGGCAGGGCGCCCGTTGATGGTGACGGTGGGCAGGGCGGCGGGGGGGAGGCTGGTGGCGAAGACGAGCGTCGCCACATCGCCCGGCATCAGCAGGGTGGGGTCATCGTTCGAGGAACCCAAGAAGGCCGACGTCACCCGCATGGGGCGCACTGGGGAGGGGGAGGGAGGGGAGGGAGGGGGGGAGGGGAGGGGTCAGGGCGTGGGAAGGGGATGAGAGGAGAGGGATGGGAGGGCAGGCAAACGGGGCGGGCGGGGCGGACCGAAGACGGGGACGGGGGCCTTGGGGTCGCTGGGCGCGGTCGTGGCCCCGGGGCGGTTGGTGTCGGGCGCCCAAGCCTCGAGGCCCGTCGTCTGGCTGACGCAGCCCGTGATGCGCATCGTCACGGGGCCCGCGAGCTCGTCATCCGTCATCACCCGCGTGGCGCGGTACAGGTTCCCCTCGGCCACCACCGTGGCGGACTGTTCCGCGATCTTCACCGTGGGCAGGTCTCGGAGGGGCACCGTGGGCTCGAAGGTCACCGTCACCGTGTCGCCCGGCATGGCCCGGGTCGGGAGCGGGTTCGACGTGCACATCCGGACATCCTTCAGCCGCAGGGGGCGGACTGCGGGTGCGTGGGGGCAGTGAGATCCGTGTGAGAATGAAAAGGCAGTCGCGCGAGAGGGACGGGCCCAGAGGATGATGGGGGGATGGTGGTGGGATGGAGCTCATCAGTGTGCGAAGTGGGCGGCCGACCGAAGCGGAGCGTGGCCTGGCCGTCCTCACCCTCGAGGGGGCAGGTGACCTCGGGCGGCACCTGGGGGATGCCGTCCTGGGAGACGCACCCCGAGATCGTGGCCCGCAGGGGCCCCTCGCGCTCGTCCTCTTCCATGACCCGGGTGGCCTTGAACTGGGTCGCCGCCAGGGTGTCCACTTTCGCAGGGCGGCCGCCGATGGTGACGATCGGGGTCGCGCCGAGGGGCATGCTGGTGCTGAAGAAGAGGGTCGCCTCGTCGCCCGCCATGAGCACCCCCTCGCCCGCGCGGGTGGCACCGAAGCAGGGATGCACCACCTCCACGGGGAGCACTGGGAGGCGCACGGAGACCCCCGAAGAAGGAGATGAGCCATCGAGATGAAAAACGACCAGCGAAGGAGGAGGAGGAGGAGGAGGAGGGGGGGGATGAGGGGGAGGAGTGCGGGAGGGGCAGCCAGACCGAAAGAGGGGACGACGCAGGCGTCCGGGGGCACGGGGCCGGTCACGTCATCCGTCTGGTGGGCGCCGTTCGGGGTGGTGCAGCCCGAGATGGCGAACAGGACCTTCCCCTCCAGTTCATCGCGTCCCATCGTGTAGGCGGCCTTGAAGTGGGTCCCATCGGCACCCTCGCGCGTGACCGGAGCCGAGTGGTCGGCGATTTTCACCGTGGGCAGGCAGCCGGCTTGCAGGGGGGTGCGCATGGTGAAGTTTACCGTCACCGTATCGCCAGGCATGGCCCGGTCGCGCACCGGGTTGGAACTGGTCACGGTGACCCGCTGGAAGCGCGGCCCTGGGGGGTCGGCCAACCCAAACAAACAGAGTCCCGCCGGGGGCGATGAAGCCATGCGGGAGGCGCGCCACAAAGCATGCTCAGTGGTGGCGGTGGCGTGATGGGCGGACCGTCGAGCCTGCGGACAGTCGAGGAGTTCGGCCCGACAGGGAGGCAGGGATCTTTGCAGCGGGCGCACTCGTGCGCGACGAAGGGCCGCTGCTCGGCAGGACGCCCAAGGGCCCGGCACAACTGCGCAGGGTGAAGGAGAGGACAAGGGTGGCGCTGTGTCATTGGTCTGCCAGGCGGGGGGGGGGGGGGGGGGGGGGGGGGGGAGCAGGCAGGCCGTCACTGCCTACAGACGGTGCACTGGATCCTGGCCAAGGCGGGCTTGACCTCGAGCTGGTCGCGTGGCAGCTCCTGCTCGGAGCCGCAGACGGAGCAGATGACATGTGGGGTCGGCGTGGTCCCTGTGGCACGCCCCTGAAGGATGCGGCACTGCGGGCAGGCCAGCGAGATCTTGCTCCTACCCAACCCCAGCCCAGGGACAGCCAGCGGTCATGACGGGAGGATCAGAGGTGGATCAAGACGGCGGTCAGACGCGACGGGATGATAATCCGTGCGATGATGGAAGGGCGTGTGCGGACGGACGGGTGGTCAGGCGAGCCGACGAGGATCATCTCGCCCATGGTCATGTTGAAGTCCCGGGCCAGCTCGGTGAACCGCGGCTCGATGAAGTCGACGTGGGCCTTGGGAAGCACGGGCCACCGATGGGGCCCGAGGGGCTTCAGGGTGCAGAGAATCGACAGCGGCAGTGGAGGGTACTGCCACCCGGACTGGGTGGTCATGGGTCCCTGCGGACCACGGGGCCACGGGCGGGGTGCGAAGAGACGAACGGGATGGACGAAGACGTGAGATGATGGGGTGGCGGGGTGGCGGGGTGGCGGGGTGGCGGGGTGGCGGGGTGGCGGGGGGGGGGGGTGGGATGGGTTGGGCATGCGCCGGAAAGGCGACCTGGGGGGTCATCTGGATGTACTGCGACTTGATCTGGGCCTGGCCGGGGAGCAGCGTGCAGATACCGGTGCTCGCATCGAGCCCACCGATGCCGAACTTGGGATCGAGACTCTGGAGGCGCTGGTGAGCCCACAGCGTCGGATTGGGCGCCATCTGGGGCATCTGGGGCACCCCCATCATCCCGGGCATCATCCCGGGCATCATCCCGGGCATCATCCCGGGCATCACCCTTTGCATCATCATCCCTTGCATCATCCCGGGCGCCATCCCTTGCATCATCCCGGGCGCCATCCCTTGCATCATCCCGGGCGCCATCCCTTGCATCATCCCGGGCGCCATCCCTTGCATCATCCCGGGCATCATCCCCTGGCACATCATCCCGGGGACGGCCTGTACCTGCATGGCTCCTGGCACCTGTGGCATTCCCCCGACCTGCAAGCGGAGCTCGATCGGAGAGCCCTGCGGGCTGCGGGCGGGGACAGGCGACGACGGGACGAACCCGTCGGGGCGGAGCACCCTGCGCACACACCACCGCCATCCCCGATTGCCCGCGTCAGTCGCCTTGGTCGAGGTATGCGGGCAGGGCGAGAGGTGAGAGGGCGAGCGCAGAAACGGACAGGGGTGTGGCAAGGGCGCAGTTGTTGAATTGGGGCAGGTCGTCCAGGGAGGCGGGCATCCTGGGGTCCGCGGGAACCATCTGGGCAATCACGGGCAGGTCGCTGAAGAGGGCCTTCCCAGTCAGGATGGCCACGCGCTGAGCCGGGTTCCCCTGCGCGTGGCAAGATGTGCAGATGCATGCGGTCGGAAGACAGAATGGGAACGGGGAATCGCACCCACCCGCCGCCCACAGACTGCGCCGAAGATGAGCTGCATGTCGATTGTGGTGGTCGGCCTGGGGTCCACGTGGCGGTCGATGATCTCCTTCAGGGGAAGCTGCAAGGGGCAAACACCAGCGGTGGGAGCAATTGTGGGCGAGGCGGCGGCGTCGGGGGAAGGAGGGTGGGATGGGCGGCACCAGACCACAGCGCTTCCGATGACTGTCGGACCACGGGAGAGGTCCGCCCGGAGATACGAGCAGAGCAGAACCTGTGATGCGGAGAGGAAAAAGAGGAGTGGTGGCAATGGTGAGGAGGGGTTGGGAAGGGGGGGGGGGGGGGGGGGATTCAATGGGAGAAAGAGCCTGCAACCAAGCCGACTGCCGACTGCACCAATGGAAGCGCAAGGAGCCGCGGACGTTGAGCGTGCTTGTGGACCTGATGGAGGGGCACTCCTGCAGAGCGGCCAGCGGGCACGGGCCGGCCTGAACCGGCTCACCGAGCTTGTTCTCGGGGTACTGGATCGCACATTTCAGGGAATACTGCGCACCGGGCGCGGTGTCGGCAGCAGCCAGCCGAATGTCGAGCCGCTTGAGATCGAGCGAAACGTCTGCGATTTGCTGGCAGAGAATCTCCATCTCCACCCGGCCGGCCGTGGACCGGGTCTTCTCCTGCCAGGAGGATGGCTCGCACAAGGGATCAGTCAATAAAAGAACAGACATTTCGCAGAGGAACAATGACAAGAGGAGGGCCAGTGACGATTTGGTAGAGAGGAAGCTCCCCACGGCCCAACAAAACGTCGCCCAAGGCCCGGCGGTGGAAGCAATCGACTTGAAAAAAATTGGATTGGCTCTTTGATCAATGAGAAAAAGAGACAGACTTCGGAGTACTTTGTGCTTCGATGTAACCAGCTCGTCAATGCAATTAGTTGTATACTCCTGTTCATGCCTAAACCCCCAGACAGGCTCCGATGTTTTTCCAACGGGGGCCAATAGATGTCCATCCGAAGGCAGATTATCGAACCAAATCCGAAGGTAAGCTTCTGCCGGTTCGCCCGCATGAGTAATTCCTCTCCCCTTGACATTGCAGATTCGCAAATGAAAGCGTTTCTCGACCGCTCCCGCGAGACAAAATTGTCGAAGTGCTTCTTGTGAAACAGGTTCAGGTGGTTGTGCCATTAGGGAGGAGAGATGGGCGTCACGGAGCGTGACTTGTCTCGAAAAAGACGCCGGTGAGACCCGCTAACACCCGAATATTTATCCCCCAAATTAGAGCTGGCAACCGCTGGGCCAGAGCTGGTCTCCAGCAAAGCGCTTCTTGTCGTGGGTCTGCGATGGGCCGGTGAAACTCGGCCACCCGGAGGTGCTATGAGTCGCCCACACACATTCCGGCGCCCTCTGCATTCCCCCCGGCCAACACACATTTCTTCTTCGACGCTCGTTCCTGTCAGCCAGAATCAATGTCACGGCTTGTTCCGACTGGCGAGAGGATCTTACGGGAAAAACTATCAAAACAAGCCAGTCAGGCTCGGAGGATCCAACATAAGTCTGACAGAAAAGTGATGGAGGATGACCACGGCATTTCTCTGGTAGGGCCCGCGCTGCTCAAAAGCCCGGTCTCTCCTCGGCCACTGATCCAAATCCAGGTCTGTGAGATGTCGCCAGTCCATCCTCACAGCTGCCTCCTAGTCCATACCCTGGGTTCGCTCTCCGATGGGGGTGGCGCCGAACCGGGGGAGGCCGGCACGTACGCGCTGCCTGAAGACCATCGGGGCGCCCTCACGGCCGAGCAGAAGGCCCTGCTCCTGGCCAAGCGGGAGTTCCGCAACCCCCGTGCCGGCCGCAGGTTGGGCTCGTCGCCCCCGCCCGCCGCCCGCCGGCCGCCTCCTCCGCGGAGGGCCTACTCCACCGTCCGGCCGGGGGCCCAGCCAGGGCTGAGAGCCGGGCCCGCCACGAGGCCGCCGGCCCACAGCAAGGTCGCAGGCCAGTTGCCCACTCGGGGACCCCGCGCATTGGCGGCCAAGGCGGCCCTGGCCCGCTTCCAGGACCAGCAGCAGCAGCAGCAGCACGAGATGGAGGAGGAGGAGAAGGCGGCTGGTCCGGCTGGGACTGGCGCCGGTGCAGAGGCGGAGGCGGAGGTGGCAGGGGAGGCGGCAGGGGAGGAGGAGGAGGTGCTCGTCCTGGCGGCGCCCCTGCCTGGCCCGAAGGCCGCGCACCCCGGCCCCAGATCATGACCACCCCAGATCAGCATGTCCGCCCCCAGATCATGACTGGGCCGCATCCCGCTCGCATCTGCACTCGCACCCAGAGCGCCACCATTCCCACGGCCCGTCCGAGAGAGCCTCCTTCGGGCGGGACCGCTGCTGGCCCCCTGCCTGGCCGTGGGCTTGGTCTTTTTTTGGCCTTGCCTGTGGCCTTGCGCTTTTGGCGGCTGGCTTGGCCTTGTCTGCTCCGGCGGCCTCGTCTGCTCCGGTTGGCTCTCCACGCGGATTCGCATGAGCCAACTGCAGGAGGAGGCGCCCTCTGGACCGAGGTGCCGCCTGGGCGGGGCTCAGGCCGAGACCAGACCCCCGTTCCCCGTTGGTGCTTCCCGTGCCCCGCTTCCCGTTGGTGCCGGTGGGCACTGCCCCCCGTTGGTGCTGGTGGACACCCTCCTCGTTGGTGCTTCCCATGCCCCGGGTGGGCACCGCTTCTCGTGTTTGTCTGCCGCCTCACTTCCCCGTTGGCGCGGACCCTCGTTGTTCCTCTGATCGTCCTCTTCCTCCTCTTCCTCTTCCTCTTCATCCTCTTCCTCTTCATCCTCTTCATCCTCTTCCTCTTCATCCTCTTCATCCTCTTCCTCTTCATCCTCTTCCTCCGATCGTCTTCTGATCGTCCTCTGATCGTCCTCTGATCGTCCTCTGATCGTCCTCTGATCGTCCTCTGATCGTCCTCTGATCGTCCTCTGATCGTCCTCTGATCGTCCTCTGATCGTCCTCTGATCGTCCTCTGATCGTCCTCTGAGCTTCCTCTAAGCCCCACCACAGTGGCCGAGGGGTGGCGAGGGACCTGATTCGCGCCATGTTTTTCAAGGTTTCAAGAATCTTCGGGGAGGGGGGAGGGGGAGGGGGAGGGGGGGATGGAGGTGGGGGGATGAGGCGCCCTCGGAGGCCAGAGTCCCGGATGGATGTCCCCTGGGCAGGCAGGCGGGCAGCAGGCAGGTGGCAGGCAGGCAGGCAGGCAGGCAGGCAGGCAGGCAGGCAGGCAGGCAGGCAGGCAGGCAGGCAGGCAGGCAGGCAGGCAGGCAGGCAGGCAGGCAGGCAGACAGACAGACAGACAGACAGGTAAATGTGAGCAGGACGGGACAGAGGGGCGACCGTGTGTGTGTGCATGTGTGTGCATATTGGGGCATGTGTACCATATTGGGGCATGTGTCTGTGTGCATAGGCATGTGTGTGTGCATTGGGGCATGTGTCTGTGTGCATATTGGGGCATGTGTGTGTGCATTGTGTGCATATTGGGGGCATGTGTGTGTGTGTGCATATTGGGGGCATGTGTGTGTGTGTGCATATTGGGGGGCATGTGTGTGTGTGCATATTGGGGGGCATGTGTGTGTGTGCATATTGGGGGCATGTGTGTGTGTGCATATTGGGGGCATGTGTGTGTGCATATTGGGGGCATGTGTGTGTGTGCATATTGGGGCATGTGTGTGTGTGTGGTGCATGTGGGCATGTGTGTGTGTGCATATTGGGGGCATGTGTGTGTGTGCATGGGGGCATGTGTTGGGGGCATGTGTCTGTGTGCATATTGGGGCATGTGTCTGTGTGCATATTGGGGGCATGTGTCTGTGTGCATATTGGGGGCATGTGTCTGTGTGCATATTGGGGCATGTGTGTGTGTGCATATTGGGGGGCATGTGTGTGTGTGTGCATATTGGGGGCATGTGGGGCGGACCATAAAGCGGGCCGCGTGCTCGGCGAAGGTCAGCATGAAGACGCCACAGTCGAACCCGTTGCGCTGCTGGGGCACTGCGGGCGGTGGTGGTGGGGGGGACAGCAGAGCACGGCCACAGAAAGAAGGGGGCCAGTAGTCGGTCAGCAGCCGCCCAGGGGCAGAGGGGTCGGTGGAAGGGAGGGAGGGCGCGGGCGGGCGGGCGGGCGGGCGGGCTGGAGGGCAGGCGTGGGCAGGCGGACCCCTGGGGATGCGTCCACCCAGCCGGTCAGGTCGAGGGGCCTCTTGAGCTTGTCCATGCTCTCGTCCTGCAGGTACCGCCGCAGCAGCTGCCCACACACACAGTGACGCCCCCCCCAAGCCGCCCCCCCGGTGGGCGCACCCGCACCAGCACGCCATCAGCCGCGCCCCCAACCCGAGCGGTGAGACGGTGGGGGCTGGCTCGGGGCTCCTCACGGATGGGGGGCAGGGTGCATGAGGGGCAGGTGCACGAGGGACGGGTGCATGAGGCGGGGCCCGAGAACATGGGGGCAGGGGGTGCACGAGAGACATGCATCTCGCGGTGCACAAGGCGGGGCCAGGGGGCGTGAGGGGCGGGGCAGGGTGAGTGGAGGGTGCATGAGGCCGAGCAGGGGTCTGAGGGACCTGCATCTCGCGGGTGCGCGAGGGGAGGCGGGGGCCGGGGGTGCACGAGGGGCGGGGGGCCGGGGTGCGCGAGGGACCTGCATCTCGCGGGAGCCGCGGGCGCCCATGCTGTCAAGGTACTCGATGCGGCGCTGGGGGAAGTCGATGACGGCCATCACCCAGTGGACGGCCTGGTGGATGGGCACGATCACCTTGTCGCACTCGAACAGCCGGATCTGCATCCACACCCAGCCAGCAGCCATTCAGCCATCCACCCAGCCATCCATCCATCCATCCATCCATCCATCCATCCATCCACCCAGCCATCCATCCATCCATCCATCCATCCATCCATCCATCCATCCATCCATCCATCCATCCATCCATCCATCCACCCAGCCATCCATCCATCCATCCATCCATCCATCCATCCATCCATCCATCCATCCATCCATCCACCCAGCCATCCATCCATCCATCCATCCATCCATCCATCCATCCATCCATCCATCCATCCATCCACCCAGCCATCCATCCATCCATCCATCCATCCATCCATCCATCCATCCATCCATCCATCCATCCATCCATCCATCCATCCATCCATCCATCCATCCATCCATCCATCCATCCATCCATCCATCCATCCATCCATCCATCCAGCCGCCCAGCCGCCCAGCCGCCCAGCCGCCCAGCCGCCCAGCCGCCCAGCCGCCCAGCCGCGTAAAGACGGCAGGGAGGGAGCAGGAATGAAGACAACATGAGGAGGATGGGTGAAGGCGTGGCAGGGGGGGGGATGGGGCAGGTGCGGGCACAGGGACAGGGGCAGGGGCAGCAGGGGCGGCAGGCCTTGCGTGTCCACAACCGGACGGCGGCGTAGTCGTAGCGGCGCCCGTCGCGGCCCGCGAGGCGCTCGAAGAAGAACGTGTTGAAGACGTGGCACTGGGGCACAGCCCCCGGGGGCGTCAGGGCCGACCGGGGCAGCCGGGCCAGCCGCTCGGCCACTGGGAGCCCCGCCCGCCCGCCCGCCCGACAGCCAGGAGAGACGATGACGATGACGATGACAACACGCGTGACCGTCCGTCCCCTCGCACGCCAGGGACACGTGGCGTGGCGGAGCGGGAGCAACAGGGCGGGGGCGGGAGCAACAGGGCGGAGCGGGAGCAACAGGGCGGTGCGGGAGCAACAGGGCGGAGCGGGAGCAACAGGGCGGAGCGGGAGCAACAGGGCGGAGCGGGAGCAACAGGGCGGAGCGGGAGCAACAGGGCGGTGCGGGAGCAACAGGGCGGGGGCAGCAGGGGGGCGGGGCGACGCACCCGTGAGCTGTTTGGCGGGGCCGGTCGCGGGGGCGTCAGGGGGGAACTCCCGCTCCAGGGCGGCCAGCAGGCGCGGGTGGGCCTCGTAGAAGCGGCCCTGGGCCTGGGCCTGGGCCTCCCCGTAGGCCTTGCTCCGCTCGAGGAGCATGTTCACGAAGAAGTTGATCACCTGCCCGGCCAGAGGAAAAAAGGAGGTACCAAAGCCTCAGATGGGGATTGAACCCACGACCTCCCGCTTACAAAGCGGATGCACTGCCACTATGCTACTGAGGCAACCTTTTATTGGCAACAAGCATGGCGATGCGGTGATGACATGATGGGGGCGATACGATGAGGATGGGTGATGGAGGGATGGAGGCGATAGAGGGGGATGGGGGCGCTGGGGATGGACCTCGTCGTTGAGCCACTCGGAGGCCTGCAGGCAGCGCATCTTCTCGCGGGTCAGGGGGATGTTGTACTTGTCGATGACCACCTGGGGGGCCGTGGGTGGGTGGGTGGGGGATGCAGTCGGGGTGAGGCCACTGGGGATGGGAACAGGAGGGAAGAGGGGAAGGGAGGATGGCCCGACGGACGGCCGTGGGCGGGGGGTCCTCGAAGATGACCCCGAGGCGCTCCTGCTGGTCGTCCTCCTCGGCCCAGCGGCGCTGCTGTGCCGCCCACGGGTCCGGGCAGCCCACCGCAGGGGCACGGGGCACAGGGACCCGCACCCCCAGCCGGCCCATCTGCCCCCGGAGCCGCGCCACCTGCTGCCGCTCCGCCGGGTCCTCGCCTTCGCCCTCCGCCGGGTCCTCCTCGGCCTCCGGGGCCAGCGGGGCGGCATCCGTGATGGCGGCCAGGCCCGGGTCGGGGCCGGGGCCCTCGGTGACGGCGGCCACGAGGACTCTGGCCATGGCATCCCGCAGGGGCGCCACATGATCGGCCGTCAGGGCCCGCAGGGGCCGCCCCGCGGCCAGCAGGGGGCCCACCAGCGGGCCGCCCAGCCCCGCCTGGCGCAGCTCGGGGGCTCGGGCCAGGGCGGCGGGCAGGGGGGGCGGCAGGTCGGCCGGCTCGGCCAGGTCGGCCGCCTGGCGGTCGAGCAGCCGCAGCATGTGGGGCACCAGCCGGCGGGCCCCGTCTCGGGTCAGCAGCCAGGCGGCCCCCCGCTGGGCCACCAGCCGGGCCAGGCAGCGCCGGTAGAAGGGGCTCGGGCGCCAGGGCGCGGCCACGGGGCGCCCCGTCAGGTGCAGCCGCGAGAGGGGGACCTCCAGCCGGGCCCCCTGGGCCGGCGATGCCACCGGGCTGCCGCTGGGGCGGGCGGGGGTGGGGCCGTGGCCGGGGCGCGGGCTCGGCAGGGGCAGGCAGATCCGAGTGGGCCGGGACGAGCCCGGCGGGGGCGAGGGAGAGGGCGACAGGGCGGGGCGGCGACTGGGCCCGGGGGTGGTCAGCGGGCTGCCCGCAGGCAGGCGGCGTGTGGCGGAGGCCGAGGCCATGAGGAAGGGGTGGAAGGAATGGGATGGCGGGATGGCGAAGGGGATGGATGGAAGGGGCGGCGGAAATGGCGGTGGCGGAGGCTCCCTGCTCCTGCTCGAGGGCCGGCTGCCCGCGCCACAGGGCCTCGGCGCCCTCCCCGGGCAGGCCCAGGCCCAGGGCAGGAGCGGCCAGGGCCAGGGAGGAGGGCCCCAGGCTGAGGGGCATGGCCGCCCAGCCGGCCAGGTGGGCCGGGCACAGGGCCACCCGGTGCCGCAGGGGCCGCAGCCGCTCGGGGAGGGCCGCCTGGTAGCTGGCAGCGCCTGCACAACCTCCGGCCCGGGGGCCTGCTGCCCGGGGGGGGAGCAAGATGGCCCCGGGGATGTGGGTGGGCGTGGGGCAATGGGGCTGGGGGGGGTGGTCTGGAATGGGGGAGGGGATGGCCTGGCTGGGGGACGGACGGCGGACGGCGTGCCCCGGGGCGGCGACAGGGGCCCCGAGGGGTGGGTGGGAGGGGAGGCCCTCGTGCAGCGACGGGTGCAGCAGCACACCCAGCGACATCCCTGCAGCACAGCCCACGGCACGGCACGGCACGGCACGGCACGGCACGGCACGGCACGGCACGGCACGGCACGGCACGGCAGAAGGACATCAGAACACGAGGGAACGGTTGGTGGTATCTGGCCGGGGGTGGGGTGGACCTGGGGTGGGTGCGGGCTGGGATTGGGCCAGGGGTGGGTGTGGGATGGGGCGTGTGAGTGCGGGCCTTTGTGGGGGAGGGCCAGGCGGGCGTGGAAGGGGAACCCCAGGGCCGCCGCGAAGAGGGGCCCCTCGGCCGACAGGCTGAAGGACTCGCTCCAGGCCACGGGCCCCGGATCGGCGGCCTCATCCTCCGCACCCTCGGCCTCCTCGACCGCCCCCACCGCGCCCTCGGCCACGGCGCCCGCCGGGGGGCCGCAGGGCGGCGACGGAGCGCATGGCGTGGCGTCCTCGCTGTCGGCCCCACTGGGGCTGGGGCCGCTGCCGGTCGGGACCGAGTCCGAGTCCGAGTCCGAGTCCGAGTCCCCGTCAGTGCCGCCCGAGGGCCGGGCCTCCTTGCGGATGAGGCGCGCCTCGGCCGCGTCGATGAGCGCGTCCAGGTCGGCCAGCAGGGCCGAGGGGGCCCCGCCCGCCTGCCGCTGCCCGTCGCGGTGGGGCTGCTGGGGCCGGGGCAGCCCCGCCTGTGCCGTGTGTGGGGTGGCGGGGCCTGTGGCCGCGGGGGGCGGGGGGATGCCCGCGAGGAGGCGGGCCGCGAAGCGGAACCTGCGCCCGGCCAGGTGGGGCCCCAGGGCGGCCAGGGCCGTGGGCGGCACCAGGACGGCCACCGAGCCGCCACCCTCGCCCAGCGGGCCGGCCAGGGGGCTCCGGGCCAGCGAGTGGAACCCCTGCCAGTGGCACCGGGTGGCCGGGGCCCCGCCCTCGGGGCCGGTGGCGGCCTCCTCCTCCCAGAGGGTCAGCTCGAGGAAGGCCGGCGGGCAGCCGGCCTCGGGGGGCGCCCTGCCCAGGCCGGCCGGGGGGCAGGCGAAGGCAGCCAGCCGGATGGCCAGCCCCTCGAGGGGCGCCACCAGCTCCACCTCCGCATCGGGCCTCGAGGGCTGCTGCTGCTGGGCGGCCCCTGGGAGGAGCGGCCGGGCGGGGATGGCGAGCAGGGGCCGGTCCGGCTCGGCGGCCAGCCTGAGGCCGCGCCAGCAGGGCCCCCCGGCCGGCGAGTGGGGCTTGTTGCGCTCGCTGGGCCGCCAGCGCATCGTGGGCGGGTGGCGCTCGTCGGCCAGGGCCAGCCGCAGGGGCGGCCCCTCGGCCTCGGCCAGGGCGGGCGGCAGGGCGGGCGGCGGCAGGGCGGCGGCGATCAGGTTGCAGAGGGCCCGGTGGGCCTGGCCCAGCAGGGGCGCCACCATGCTGCCCATCCGGTCGTGGGCCGCCAGTCGGCTGGCCAGGGCGTCCTGGAGGGGGGACGGGGACGGGGGCGGGGAGGAAGGTGAGCGTGTGTGTGCGCATGGCGGGGCGGGCGGCGTGGCGGCGCCTGGACTGACCTTGAGGGCCTCGTCGGCCTGGGGGCAGGCCGCGTCGAGGAGGCCGTAGATGCGGTCCATGAGCAGATCCTCCCGCCCATCGGCTGCCTCCTCCTCGGCCCGCTCCCGCTCCCGCTGTTGCTGCTGCTGCTGCTGCTGCTGCTGCTGTTGGGCGGTCTCGGGGGCCATGGGGCGAGGGGCCTCGCGGATGGCCGGGTGCAGCCCGGGGGCCAGGGCCGCCCATTGGGCCTCACCCGTGGGCCACTCCAGCAGCCCGGTGGCGCCGCCGAGGGGGCACCCGGCCAGGGCGCCCGGCTCAGCAGCGAACTGGGGCATCCTGCCGGGCGGCAGCCCCAGCGGGACGGCATTGGGCCCCGACAGCAGCCCCAGGGCGGCGGCCCGGGAAGGGGAGGGTGAGGGGGATGGGGGCGGGGCTGCGGGGTCGGTCGACGCAGCGACGGCCGCCAGCCAGCCCATCAGCCGTCCCCACAGGCTGCGCCCCGTCCCAAACGGCCCGCCGGTGAGGAGGCCCGGCAATGGTGAGGTATGGCGGTGGTGATAAGGATGACGGTGATGCGAAGGGTGAAGTAGAGTGATGGGGGGGTGATGCCAGGGGTGGGGGAGGGCGAGCCGAAGAGGCAGACCCATCTGTGCCCGCGGGGGGCAGGGCCGGGGCGGGCTGGGTGGGACCACCACCACCACCAACAGCAGCCGCATCAGCGGGGGCAAGGGTGGGGGCGGGGGAGAGATGGGCCTCCTCGGGGCCTCCGGGACGGTGCGCATCGGCTTCCATCTGGCGCAGCATGAAGAACTGCCGGAACACCTCTGCAGCACGGCCACCCGAGACCGGGCCGCCGCGGGCCGTGTGCGGGAAGCCGGTGGGCGGGGGCGGCGGGGGTGCGGCGGGGGGGCAGTGGAGGGGCGGGCAGTGGGTGGGCAGCGGGGGGGTGCAGGCCACGGACGGGAGCGCTCCGCTGCCGAGGCGGGTGCGTGGCGAGAGGCCTCCTCCAGGGCCCCCGTCAGGCCCCAGGGGGACCCCGAGGGGGCGGGCGGGGGCGAGAGCCCGGGGGCCGGGGAGGCCTCCAATATGACCGGGGACTGCAGCAGGGCCGGGGGGCATGGCGATTGGGCGGGGGTGCCGGGGGCGCGTCGCTGCTGACGGCTGCTGCTGGGCGAGCGCTGGAGGGGGCCCTGGCGCCGCTTGGAGGGCAGCCGGCGTGGGCGCGGGGATGCCGGGGAGCCGGGGGCCGGGGCGCCTTCGACCTCGGGTTGGTCCGACGGCAGCCCCGCCGAGCGCAGGGTGGCCACGGCGTCGCAGAGGGCCTCCAGGTCTTGCTGCAGCCGCACCGCACGCTCCTCGCCCTCGCGGTCCATGGCCAGTCGCTGGTGCCCCGTGGGTTGAGTTGGACGGCCAAACAAATGGCGGTGAGCCGGAGAAGGAAAACGAGGTGGTGGGGCAGACCTCAAACTCTTCCGGGAGACCGGCCGAGGGGGATGGGGCAGGCTGCACCGCCGCGGGAAGGAAGGCATCGGGAAGAGAGCTCACCGGATAGCCGGTAATGGGGTCGACCATGACCACAGGAAACATCGTTGGGACCATCTGATTCGGAATGGCAGCCACTGGGCTACTATTACACCAGCCCCACGGCAGATATTGCCCCTCGGTCGTCATTCCTGAAGGAGTGTCCCCAACATTCGGCAGGGTTGGGTACAACGGAGCGCAGGGGAACTGAAACTGTGGCTGATCCAAGGCGACGCTGGGGCGTGCCCAAGTCAATCAAACGAGAACAGCGAGATCGACCCCTGCGAAGACGCCAAACTCGACCGTCAAACAACAACCAAAAAAATGTCAGCTGCCTCTTCTTTCGAGGGGATTGCCTTGATGGTGTGCGACGTGCAGGAGCGGTTCCGCTCTGTGATCGGCCGCTTCGACGCCATTGTACACGTGAGCAACGTCATGGCGCGGGCTTTCAAACTCATGCAGATTCCGGTCCTTTTTTCCGAGCAGTATCCCAAGGCGTTCCAACACACAGTTGCCGAGATTTCCACCGAAGGGGCCACTGTTGTCGAGAAAACTCAATTCAGTCTTCTCATCCCCCCCGTCGAGGAATTCTTGGCCCAGCACCACATTCACACGGTTGTCCTCACGGGCCTAGAAACCCACATTTGCATCCAGCAGACTGCCCTCGATCTGGTGCGGCGTGGGATCAAGGTCGGTTTCTTGGCCTTCCTCGGCTCATAATATGTTCCCCCTGGGGCAGGTCTTCGTCCTGGCCGATGGTGTCTCGTCACAGCGCAAAGATGACCGCACGGTCGCTTTCTCGGTCCGTCTTCCGTGCCCTGGGTCTCGTCGCTGGTGCCACCCCGCGAACTGCGCGCCGCCGCTCATTGCCACCACGTGTCCCCTTCTCTCACTCCCCCCGGCAGCGGATGAGCCAGGTCGGGGTCATCGTGACCACGTCTCAATCCTACCTGTACGAGCTGCTCCGCGATAGCAGCCACCCCCTGTTCAAGCCGATCCTGGGCCTCATGATGGCGACCCCGCGTCCCGAGTCGGGCCTCTGACCCCACCCCGTTCTCTAGCTCCTCTTCTCTTCTCTTCTCTCCCCCTCCCCCTCCCCCCAGCGCGCACGCCCACACACTCCGCACCCACTCGATTGCTTCTGTTTGGGGGAAGGGCGATGCGCACCTTGGGTGGGTTTTCTCTTCTGGGTTTCTTCTTTGCGCGTCCGAGCGGGCTGCTCCCTTCTTTGGGTGGGAGTCTTCTTTTTGTTTTTTGGTTGTTCTTTTCCCTTGTTTTTTCGGTCTTGGCCTTCGCTGATGATCTGTTCGGGCGCTCCACGGACATGAAATCGGGGAGGTGCCGTGCTTTGGGAGACGTGTTGGACAGCAGACAGTCGCCGGAGGGAAGGGTGGTAGAAGGCAGGGACGAATTTGGACGACGAATGCGCCTGGACGGCAGCCTCCCATCAGGTTGAACTGACCACCGCCAACCAACCACAATGAAAGAGCCGAGCAAAGAACAATGGAAAATGGCCCAAAAGTTTTCCTATGTGCGGCGGTTTGAGACAAATGATACCCTTTTGCCCCAGTGCTGGATTGTTCTCCGCATCGATGGACACCATTTCACTCAGTCTGTGAAACTTCTTCGGACGGTCTCATTTGCTTCGGAAGGTTTTGTGATCAATATCAATTTGAGAAGCCCAACGATATCCGGTGCCTCAATTTGATGAACGACTCTGCACGCGCGCTCATGGAGTATTTCCCCGACATCGTCATGGCCTACGGGCAGAGTGACGAATATAGCTTTGCTTTCCGGCCATCCACCCAACTATACAAACGTCGGACCAGGTCTGTCCGGTCGGTCGGTCAGGGTCTCACCCCCGGGCAGCAAGCTGGTCTCGCTGGGGGTGTCCTGCTTCACGGCCCACTTCGTCATGGGCTGGCCGCGCTACTTCCCGGGGGTGCCGCTGACCGTGGTTCCGACGTTCGATGGCCGGACGGTGTGCTACCCCAACCAGAAGGCCTTCAAGGACTACTTCGCCTGGCGTCAGGCCGACTGTCCGTCCTCGGGGGGGTGGGGGCGGGTGGGGTGCATGGTGCAACCCGATGGGACGTTTCCACTCGGACCCGCACTCGGACCCACCTTCGTTCCCGTCACCCTCCCCTCCCGCAGGCCACATCAACAACCTCTACAACACCTGCTTCTGGACCTTGGTCAGGCGCGGGGGCCTCTCCAATTTGGACGCAACGGAACGCCTCAAGGTCTCCCGCCCCGCCCCTTCGATTCGCGACCAGCTGCCCGCCGCCCCCCTCTTGCTCGGCCCCTGCGGGTTTCTCATTCGTCTTCCTCCTCCTCACATTCTCCTCCTCCTCCTCCTCCTCCTCCTCCTTCTCCTCCTCCTCCTCATGATCGTCCTCCTCCCCATTCTTTTTCTTTTTCTTCGCCTTCTGGCGCTGCCGCAGGGCACCGACGCGGCCCAGAAGAACGAGATCCTCTTCACCCAGTTTTCCATCAACTACGCCAAGGAGCCGGCCCAGTTCCGGAAGGGCACCACCCTCGCCCGCCTCGCGCACCCCGCCCCCGCTGTCGCCGAGCAGCTTCCTGTGGTGCCCATCCCCGGACCTCCGCCAGCCGCCCCCGTTGAACCTGCCGCCGGATCCCAGGCTCCGTCATCGGCAGCCGCACCTGCAACGGCCGCCCCTGCCTCCACCACGAGTACCCAGGGGACGGAAGAGACTATCGTCGAGCGGCCCTTGCCTCATCCCGAACGGATTGCCACACTCTTCTGCGATATCATCCCGGAATCGTTCTGGGAAGAGCACCCTGAATTGTTGGCCGAATAGAAGGAACCTTGTGGTTTTGAAATGGAATCTATGTAAATGGCCATTGGGGCGTTCGAAATTTTTTCTGAACCAATCCGGTGCGCCCACGACGGTGCGCCCACGACGTCATTTCTCAGATCGTGTGGAGTGCGGACAGTCGATCATTAAGATTGAGTTGGTACCCTGGGTGCGCGGAGCTGGAAATGACGAACAGCTTGTTTGGCATCAACCTTAAAGTCCTCACGTGGACGAAGGTGGAAACCAAGGAGTGCTTGAAGAGCCGGAAACGAACGTAGGTCGAGTTAAAATTGCCAAGGTGGCACTTCCCTCCCGCTTCCCGCCAGTTTTGCGCACAGCACAAACAATGAGCCAGGTTGTTCAGAAGAAGACCGTCCGTTTCGTGTTTTCTCGCCCTGGCTCCTATCTTACACTGCCACTTCTCGATCGCTGTTATTTCGGGTCGCGGCTGGGGGGCGGATTTATAGAAGAAGACCCAGGAGGGCATTAACTCCCGCCTCGCCCTTGTTGTGAAGTCTGGCAAGTTCTGCCTGGGTTTCAAGCAGGCCCTCAAGACCCTCCGCAAGGGCCAGTGTCTGTACAAAGAGGCTTGTCTTGGGACCTTGCTCATCCCCCTTCTAGCCAAGATTGTTGTTATCTCCAGCAACATCCCCCCTCTCCGCAAGTCCGAGATTGAGTACTACGCCATGCTCTCTCGCACCACCGTTCACCACTACTCTGGCAGTCTGTTTTGTGCATTCTCAACCACAGTATCTCATTCGCTGTGTTCCTTTTTTTGCGCATCCTCAATAAAGACAACCTCGCCCTCGGCACTGCTTGCGGCAAGTACTACGGTGTCGGCTGCATGAGCGTTACTGATGCCGGTGACTCCGATATTGACCAGTCTGTTCCGCACGTCTTGTATGTGGTACGATCCCAATATTTTCCCTTTCTAGCCTTACTCAGTAAGATTGCTGGTGTGCCCTCTCCTTCTCAACAAGCTGGCGTGCTCAATCCATTGTGGTTGGACGAGAGGTGGGGTGGTGTGGTGTGGACAACACCGAAGAAGAAACACGTAAGGACGCTCTGATTTTCATGGACAGTCTTATACATATTGTTCGAGCATTTAGATCTTGACCACAAAATCGTATGAAACTCCGGCCCTCTGCAGTTGAAACGTTGTCGGGCTTGTCCACGTGATTCGGGTGTTCTGCAGAACGACGATGAGCGTCTGCTCGGCTGATGAGGGAAAAAAAGATGTCAGCGGTGGAAACCATCGGAGGAGACGGAGACGGACTCTGGAGCGGGGGCACGGCGAAGGCCTTGATGCACTTGTTCTGCAGGCCGAGGAGCTCCAGGAAGCCCATGCCCCCGACTTGCCACACCCGCACGACGCCCTCGTCCTGGGAGAAGGAGGCCAGCAGCTTGCCCTGGGAGGGCTGGAAGCTGAGGGCCGTCACTCCCCCGGTGTGGCCCTGCAGACGGATTGGGGGGGGGGGGGGGGAACGGGGGAGTTGTCACACTAACCCTGGGGACCGGATGCCGGGGTGGGGCAGACCTCGAGGACGCGGGACTTGGTGGCGGTGCGGAGGTCGTAGAGGTCGACGTGGGCGCTCATGGTGCCCACGGCCAGCCGCTGCTCGGGCTGGTGGAAGGCGCAGCCCGGGAAGCGGTCGATGAGCTGCTTGATGGCGGCCGTGGTCAGCCCCAGGCACTCGCGGCGCAGCTGGGGCCGGGCCGGGTCCAGGGCGCTCATGATCAGCTCCACCGCCACCGGCAGCAGGTGCAGCGTGCCCACCGCAAAGGGCACCTGCCCCGCCCATCGCCACGCCACGCCGTGCCCACCCAGCACCAGCAGAAGCCATCAGCACCCACGAGCCGAGCCGGGGGAAGGGGAGGGAGAGGCCGGAACCGCCAGGGCATGGACGGGTCACGCTCCGCGTAACCCTCCGCCCCTCAGAAAGTCAGCAGGGGCCGTGGCTGGGGCGGCGCGGGCCTTGTTGATCCACTTGCGGAGGCACCGGAGGACCAGCTGGGCCCCCGGGACGTTGGCGCTGGTGCCCATCTGCTGGGCCAGGCAGGTCAGGAAGGCCCGCGGCTCCTGCAGGCCCCCATACCCATCCACCCAGTCATCAGTGCCGAGGCACCAGCGGTGTGGGGCGGTGTGGGGCGGTGTGGGCGGTGCGGGGCGGTGCGGGGCGGTGCGGGGCGGTGCGGGGCGGTGCGGGGCGGTGCGGGGCGGGGCGGGGCGGGGCGGGGCGGTGCGGGCGGACCAGGCAGCCGATGCCGGTGAGACAGGTTGTGGCCGCCTTGGCCATGCGGGCCGCTTGGCGGCTGTGCTCAGTCTGGCGGTGGTACACCTTGGGCCCCGGCTGCGCCCCCGTCGCCCCTGCTGCGCCCCCGCCCGGCACCCCACCCCCCACGTGACCATCACCCTGCTGTCAGCCGAGGATGGGGGCGGGGCGGGCGGCGGATGAAGGAGCGGCCATGGCCACGGACCGGCCGCTTGGGGGGCGCTTCTGAGGTCGAGGGTCTGCTGCTGGGGCTGCGGGCCGGGGCCCTCGGGGGCGGCCCGGGCGGGGGCGTCCTCGATGTAGACGCTGCCCCGGAGGGCCGCCTGGTGGGGCAGCAGGTCGGGCATGCCGGGGCCGGTCGGGGCCGAGCCCACCTCGAGCCCGTCCGTGGCGCCCGCCCCCGTGATGCCCATGCCCATGCCCATGCCCATGCCCATGCCCATGCCCATGCCCATGGCCAGCCCCACGCCGCCTGCCGGCTCCTCGTCGGAGGCCGCGGGGGGCGTCTGGGCGCTGGCGGCGCCGGCGAGGGCCAGCTGGAAGATCATCCGCAGGACCCCAGTCAGCTCGGGCAGGTCTGCGCACCCCCACCCGCCCACCCACCCGCCCGCGACAAGCGCCGTGCCGACACGGTGAGACCAGGCCACCAGGAGGGGAGAGGACGCTCTGGGGGACAGGGGCGCCAGATGTTGGGAAGGGCGGGGGATGGGGGATGAGCGGGGAAGGGAGGGGAGGGGAGGGAGGGCGCGGACAGGGGCGCCAGATGGGGAAGCCGGTCTGGAGCAGGTCGCAGGCGAAGGCCGAGTGGGGGCCGCCCCGGCCGATGAGGGCCAGCAGCACCTGCGCGATCCGGGCCACCGTGCTGCCACCACCAACACCCAGCCACACGCCAGGGGAAGCCGCCACAGCGTCCCATTCAGGTTCATGGGGTGGGCCGGGGACGGGTGGGGGCGTGACGGAGGCGGGGGACATGGGGCCTGGGGGTCTGACCTGGGGTCGAGGGTGGCCACGTCCTGCATGCCGAGGGTGGCGAGGACCATCACGGCGGACATCTGGTCGACGTTGGTGGGCAGGGGCGGGCTGGCCGTGGGCAGGCGGTGCTTCCACATGTTGCCCAGCTCGCGGCGGGTCTCGGCGGGCATCCGGCGGACGGTGCCCTCGAAGAGCACCCGGCAGGCGGCCCGGATGTCCTCGCAGCCGTCCTGGTAGTGCTGCGCCAGGAAGGCCAGCGAGGGCTCGCAGTAGCCCG
The DNA here is from genome assembly GCA_027972325.1 of Paratrimastix pyriformis. NCBI lineage: Eukaryota > Preaxostyla > Paratrimastigidae > Paratrimastix > Paratrimastix pyriformis. Next base: position 67,629 of record JAPMOS010000102.1, read on the forward strand.
AGACCCGCTCGGGCAGGGCCGAGCAGTACTGGGTCAGCAGCTGGCCCAGCACCTCCAGCCCGCGGGCCGCGGTGGGGGTGCGCGAGGCCGTGGCGGCCGAGATGAGGGACAGCAGCAGCGAGACGGCCGACAGCGAGTAGATGGCCGTCAGCTGGCTGCAGTGCTTCAGCACCTGCGGGCCCCGGCACAGGGCCGGCATCAGCAGGGTGTACGCGTGGCCCCTGCGGCAGACGGCGCCCCCCCCGACCACGGCCCGGCGGATGATGCTGATGATGATCGCCGTCCGTGGCGGTGCAGACAGGAAGGACGGCACGCAGAACGGAACCCAGCGGGTAGGGCGCAGGGACGGGGCATGGACGGAACGTGTGGGGTGCATGTGGGGTGCATGTGGGGTGCATGTGGGGTGCATGTGGGGGCATGCGGGGTGCATGTGGGGGGGTGGCGGACCTGCGGACGCCGAAGCCGATGCCGGGCGGGGGCGGGTTGAGGCCCAGGTCGGAGCGGAGGCGCCCGTCGAGCTGCTTGTCGACACCCCACGGCATCAGCACAGACAGGTACTGCAGCGCCTGCACGGGCAGGGATGGGGAGGAGGGATGGGCGATGGGGAGGAGGGGAGGGATGGGATGGGGTGGAATGGGATGTGGGATGGGATGGGATGGGATGGGGGGATGGGGATGGGGGGGGCAAGCCACGGAGGTCAAGCCGGCCCAGGTGCCCCAATGGAGGGAGTGGCGTGTGGCGGGGCGGGGGCGAGCGGAGCGGGGTGGATGCGGTTGGGTGTGTGGGCTGGCTGGGCGGACCCTGGCGGCCTCCTCAGATGGGGGCGGGTGAGCCCTGGGGTCGCCCTCGGAGCCGGTGCCCCAGGGGGACGGGATGGCCGCGGGGGCCCGCAGGAGGGCGTGGGCCATGGGCTGGCGGATGGAGAGGCCCAGCCGCATGACGTTCAGCAGCAGCATGTGGACGGGCGGCCGGAAGCGGCCCATGGGGACCATGTGCGCCGAGACGGGGCTCCGGGCCAGCGACTGGGCCTGCAGGAAGCTCAGCGTCGTCGCCACGTCGCGCGACTGGAGGCCCTTGTCCTGGCTGAAGTGCCGGCACAGCTCGCCCGCCGCCTCGCCCTCCAGGCACCGGTCCAGCGTCCCACCCGTCAGCTGGCCGCCCACACCCGCACCCACACCCGCACCCCAGGCGGACAGCAGGCCGTGCGTCACATCATGCCATGCCCCGATGTCCCGATGCCGATGCCCCGATGCCGATGATGCCGATGATGCCGATGATGCCGATGATGCCGATGATGCCGATGATGCCGATGATGCCGATGATGCCGATGATGCCGATGATGCCACCCGACCCTCCGGACAGGGCGAGCGGCCGGGGCAGCAGCAAAGCGAGCGGGCCGGGGTGCGGGGGATGCGGACCTCCCACAGGAATGCCCGCTCAGTGGCGGCAGGGGCGCCGCCGGCGGATGCCCCCATGGGCAGCGTGGTGGTCGCCGGGCCGCCGAGGGAGGCCGTCCCGGGGGCGCCCGTCGACGGGGCCCGGGCCGTGGGCGGGGCGGCTGCGGCGGGGGCGGCGGGGCCGGGCCGGGCGCCGCAGCGGACGACGAGGTAGTTGGCCGGGGGGCTCCAGAAGACCCCCGTCACGGGGGGCGGGTGGGCGCACAGCAGGAAGAGGGCCTGCATGCTCTCCAGCGAGCAGACGGCCACCAGCCCGTCGGCCCCGATGCTGGCGAACCAGCCCCGCCAGCCGCCCTTGTTGGGCTGGGGCACCCGGCCCTCGGCACCCCGCCCGCCCTGCCCGCCGCCAGCCCCCGCCGCGGCCGGGTCGAGGGAGCTGTAGAAGGGCACCGGGGGCGGCGTCAGCGAGGTGACCGCCTCGTAGGGCAGCAGCGGCGAGCCCAGCGGCCCCGCCCGGCTGCCGGTGGGGGAGGGCGTGAACCGGGACGGGGTGGCCGGGGGCGTGGGCAGGGCGGCCCCGGGGCCCGTGCTGCGGCGGCCGAGGTCGGGCGAGGGAGGGGTGGCCGTCACCGAGATGGCGTCCCCCCCCAGGGCCCGCACGATGACCGGCAGGGAGGCCTGGCTGGGCGGGGGCTCGCTCAGGTGGGTCACCGGACATGTGTGGTGCCGGAAGGCGTGCACCAGGGCCCCCGAGCGGAAGTCCCACACCCGGACGGTGCAGTCGCCCTCGCCGCCGCCCGTGATGACCAGCTGGGGGTAGTCGCGCGGCTGCAGGAAGCACAGCACGGGCCCCGTGTGGCCGCGCAGGGTGACACCCTCGGGCGGCCCCTCGGCTGCGGGCCCGGACCCGGGCGGGGGGGCTGAGGCGGCCTCGCCGGGCCGCTGGCCGCCCTGGGCCGCGGAGGTGGGGGGCGGGGGCGGGGCGGGGCATGCGGGGCAGGACCCAGGGGGGGCCGCCGAGAGGGGCGTCCCCGTGGAGCAGCTGGGCGGGAAGGGGCTCGCCACCACCAGCCCGTTGGCTGCGCGGCACCACCACCCGGTCGGACGAGGGGCCGCCCAATGAGCGCGGGGAGCGGGGCGGATAGGCGGGGGGCATGCGGGAAGGCGGAGGGGAGGGGGGATGGCGGCAGGGGGGGACGGACAGAAGCCGCGCAGCAGGGTGAAGGTGCCGTCGGTCAGGGGCGGCTGCAGGGCGGGCGGCAGCCAGGGGTCGTCGGTGCGCAGCAGGTGGGTGGCCGTCACCAGGGGCTGCCCCGGGGGCGGCGGGTAGGTCGAGTCCCACGAGCGGCCCTCTGCCCGCCCACGACACCAACCACCGCCACCCACCGCCAGCCCCCCAGTTTAGTCGATCCAGCACCCAGCGATGGGGGGCGACGGGGAGCGATGGGCGGCGATGGGCCGGACCGACGAGCTTGCAGATGGCCAGCTGGTGGCCCTCGCCCTCGGGGGCCCGGGGCCGGGTCGGGGGGGAGCGGGGCTCCTGCGGGAGGGGCGCCGTGGGCAGCCCGCTGGCGCCGAGGGGCGTCGCCAGGCCGTAGCTGCCCAGCAGATCCACCCCCGAGACGCTGGCCGGGGCCGCGCCCGCAGCCGCCGTGGGCGGGGGCGCGAGGACGCCGCCAGGGGCCGCCGGGGCGCGGTGGTGATGGCGCCTGAGGAGGGAGGCCTGGCACAGGGCGTACAGGGCAACCCGGCCCGTCTGCAGGCACCACCCGTGCCACCCGCCGTGCCACCCGTGGCCATAGATGAGACGGGGCGGTGCGGGGCGGTCCCATGCGTGCAGTGGAGGGACGGAGGGACGGAAGGCGGGCGTGTGGGCGGGCGGGCCTGGAAGCCGGCGATGAGGTAGTGGTTGACGGGCGAGACGGTAAATGGCGGGGCCCTCAGGTAGGGCAGCAGCCTGGCGGGCGGGCGGGATGATGGGAAGGGATGGGATGGGATGGGATGGGATGGGATGGGATGGGATGGATGGGATGGGGAGGGGGCGGGGCGTGTGAAGAGCGGCCCACCGGGAAAGCGGCGAAGGGGAGGAGGGGCGCGGGCGCGGGCGGGGGCCGGGCGAATAGCGGACCTGCAGGTGCGGTGGGACGGCAGGACGGGCGGCTGGGTGCACACGAGCAGTTGCCTGCAGGAGCGGCAGCCGATGTGAGGTGGGTGACATGGGGTGAGCGCTTGGTCTTCGACTGGGGCGATACCCACAGGGCCGGCGATCACACGTGGCCGACGACCCCACTCGGACTGAGGCAACGCAACGCAACGCATCTTTGGCCAACGGTGCGCGTGTGGGGCGAGGTGCTGACGGCGGCATCAGACAGCAGGGCATGGGGCAGGGCATGGGGCAGGGCATGGGGCAGAGGGCATGGGGCAGGGTATGGGGCAGAGGGCATGGGGCAGAGGGCATGGGGCAGGGCAGAGGGCGTGGGCGGGCCTGATCTGGGCCATGGTCAGCAGGGCCGGCAGCGAGGGGACCCGCACCAGGGCCCCCGTGCCCAGGGGGGCGGCCGGGGGCGGGGCGGGGGCCGCGCCAAGGGGCGGGATGGTGACCGGCTTGGGGGTGGGAATGGTCAGCACCGTGGGCGGCGGCAGCAGCGCGGGGGCGGCGGGGGCGGCGGGCTGGGCGGGGGCGGTGGCAGGGGTGCCGTGCGGATGGTGGGCGGGGCCAGGATGGTGAACGGGGTCGCCGCCTTGGGGGGCTCGGGGGCGGCCCGGGTCGGGGGCGGAGGCGGGGGCGGCCGGCTGGGCGAGGCGGCGAAGGCGTCCCAGATGGCCTGCAGCGAGGGGGCCGCTGGGGGGGCCGGAGCCGACGGTGCCCCCGAGGCGGCGAGGTTGGGCAGGGCGATGAGCGGCGGCCCCTGGGCCTCGGGGCCGCCCTCGGAGGCTGGGGGGCCGGCCGGGGCGGGGGTGAGGTCGTCGGGGCGGGGCGTGGGCAGGAAGCCGGGCGGCAGCAGGGCCGAGGTCGAGGGGCGCCTGCCCAGCGGGGCCGGGCTCATCCCCGGGGGCAGCCCGGCAGGCCCAGCCCCGCCCACGGAGGCCGGCTCGGCGCCCCCCAGCGAGCTCAGCGAGGCCCCGGGCAGCCCCAGCGAGCTGACCGACGAGCCGGCGGGGCTGCCGGGGTGGCCCACCAGCAGCCGGGGCGAGGGCTGCACAATGGTCGAGAAGGCCAGCAGGGGGCTGGCAGCCGCGGCGGCGGTGGTGGGTGGGGGCTGCTGCTGTTGCTGCTGGGGCGGGCGGGGCGGCGGCAGCGGCTGGGTGGAGAGGGGCGGCACGGTGGCCATGCTGGTGTGCACGATCCGGGGCAGCACATACGGCACAACGTGAGTCACCACAGGCTTGCCGCTGCCGCTGCTGCCGCTGCCGCTGCTGTTATTGCCGCCAGAGGAGGAGGTGGTGGTGGAGGTGGAGGTGGGGGCGCCCGACTGGGCCTGGGGCGCGCCGAAGGGGAAGGGGAAGGGCGGGGGCGGCGGGGTGGCGGCCGCGACGGCGGCGGCGGCGCCGGGGGGCAGCTTGTCGGCCAGGAAGGCCGGCAGGGGGGCCCCCAGCGAGGTGGAGGCCAGGCCCGAGTCCCCCGGGGCCGCGGGGTGGGTTGGGGTGGTGCAGGGGTTGTGGGTGGCGGCCGCCAGGGTGGCCGTGGAGGCCGAGGGCAGCACCAGGGCCGAGGCCCCGCCCAGAGCCGGGGCGCCGCTGGTCAGCAGGTCGCCCGTGCTGGGGGCCGTGGGCAGGCTGGGGATGGAGCCGGTCGGGTGGAGCAGGTTGGCCGACGAGCCGCTCAGGTTCAGGCTCAGGCTCAGGTCGGCCAGCAGCCCCGGCCCGGCCCCCTCCCCGCCGAGGGCCGCGTCGCCCCGGGCCCCGGGCACCCCCACGGGCAGCGAGGAGGGCGCAGCCCCCCGGGGGCCCGCGAAGGCGTCCAACAGGCGGCTCGGGTCGCCCTGGGGCTGCTGGGGGCCCGAGGGGGGCACGAGGGCCGTCGAGGTGCCCCCCGTGGCGGCCGCGAAGACGCCCGACCCCGAGCGGGCCACCGCCCCCCCTGACGAGGGGCTTCGGGTCCCGGCAGCCGGCTCGGGGGCGCGCCCCGATGGGGCAGCAAACGGGTCGGCCCCATCGGAGGCCCCGCCGCGGATGAAGGAGGCCATGCTGTACACCTGGAACCCGTAGTGCTGCAGACATCCGGGGAGGCCCGGCAGGGGCCCGGCAGGGGCGCGGCAGGGGGTGGGAAGGAAAGGAAGTCAGCAGCCGCCCCCCCGGCGCCCTCAGAGGCATCGTTGGCTGCCCTCACTCGAGCGGGGCTGGGCGGACCAGGGTCGTCAGGAGCAGCAGCGAGCCCATGAAGTGGGCCGCCACCCAGGGCGCCTCGGGCCGGGGGCAGGGGATGCTCACCACCAGCCGCATCGTCTCCGCCCGGAAGACCTGCCCCGCCCGCCCACAGGCCCCACCCACAGCACATGCCCAGGCGCCACCCAGACGCAGGCACACGGGCCCGCACACATACCACCCCAGCGGCCGCAGCACGGTGAGCGGTCGGCAGGCGAGCAGTGGAAAGCTCCATGCGACGCGGGCGGCATGAGGGCAGGGCGGGCGGGCGGGCAGGCGGGCGGGTGGCTGGGGGCGGCTGACCGCGGCTGCGTCGGCCCAGAGGAGCAGCACCAGCGAGCCGTCCGCCGAGCAGGCCACGCTCACGAAGGGCGCCTCCTCGGTTCCAGCCCCTGCCCCCGTCCCAGCCCCCGCCCCCGCCCCGACCTCGGGGGCGGCCGGCCCGAAGAAGCCGGCGCTGAAGTCGCCCCGGATGACGGTCGGGCTGAGGGGCTGCGGGCAGGGCACGGCCAGGGGCAGCAGCGGCTCGTCCAGGTCGGCGGGGGGCGCCGGGTGGGCCAGCTGGTAGCTGAAGGCAGGCTGGGGGGCCACCTGGCCGCGCAGGGTGGCCAAGGCCCAGTAGCACAGCGTGTGCTGGCTGCTGTAGGTCAGCAGCACTGCAGCCCCACACCAACCCCACGGGTGATGAGCAACGGCCGTGGCGGCGGCGGGCGGCCCGAGGGCGGGAGCCGGGCGGAGAGGGCAGCAGCAGGAGCAGCAGTGGGCGCGGGGCCTGGGGGCGGGGGGTGTGTGGTCCGACGGACCTGGGGTGCCCACCTGGGTGCCCAGCATGGCCGCCAGGAGCCGCTCCCCCTCGGGCAGCCGCACCGTGTTGATCACCTGCCCAGCGGGACCCAGCCGCCAGAGCGATGGATCGAATGATGGGTGTGGGTGTTGGTGTGTTGGTGTGTGTGTGTGTGTGGGGGGGCGGACCCTGAGCAAGAAGGGGTCCACCACCCAGAACTCGTGCATGGCCGGGCCCCAGACGAGGGCCAGCTCGAGCGAGGGCAGCGCCACCACCTGCAGGACCGTGGCGGCCCCTTCGGCCCCGCCGGCCGCCGAGGCGGGTGCGGGTGCGGGTGCGGGCTCGAGGGCGTAGGCCGAGGCGAAGGACATCCGGGCGGCGGCCTCGGAGAAGAGCGGGTCCATGAGGCTGCCCCGCCCGTAGGTGGCCCCGGCCCCGTGGAAGTCCTCGTCCCAGGCCTGGGACGCGGCGGCCTCGGCCCCGAGGGGCAGCTTGATGTGGTCGATGAAGATCCCGTCGGCAAGGTCCCACACGGCCAGCCGCCCCTGGGCAGAGGCTGCGCCACACACAGCCACACACCACAGCCACACACGCCACCCCACCGACCAGCCCGCAGGCAGTGAGCGCAAACCAGAGCCTTTCCCTCGGCGATGGCCGGCCGGGGCGTCTGGCGCCGCGGGTGGGCACGGGCGGTTCGTCCCGCGCGGGCGGACCGGAGAGGATGCGCTCGCCGCGGGAACTGAGGACCACCGCCACCGAGGTGATCGGGGCGTTGTAGTCGGTGTGCGTAAACAGGGCCAGGGGAGTCAGGACCCCGGTCACCCGCGATCGGAGTACGGGGGACGGGCTCGGTTGCTGTTGCTGCTGGGCGGAGGTGACCAGGGTCCAGAGGATCAGTTGACCGGTGGCCGATCCGGTGACAATCACCTTCTCGTCGGCAGTGATGGTGATGCAGGTGGGGGGGCACAAGGGGGGCTGCGTCCACAAAAAGATGGGCAGTTCCAAATGACTTGTCATCGCAGCTGATTTCCCGTCATCGGGAGATTCGGAGGCCCGGAGCATCGGGGGCCGTCCGGAACAACCAAAAACGACTTAGTGGATGAGTCGGTATTTCCCTTTCTGAGCAGGCTATTACCGATTGATTCGCGGAGCCCGGTCTGTGCATTTCCGGCAACCATCCACCGAAGAAAACTCCCCTTCCAGGCTTCCGCCATGAATATCTTGGCAGGTGGAGCCTTTGGGAGCTCTGCCGTGCTTTTTTACCTGGATAAATGCATCATCGCATACTCCTGCGACACTGATGTTGTGATTTCCTCGGGCTCGACATTTGCACCACTGCAAATTCTTCACCACACAGAAACGGTGACCGCTGTGGCCTGGAGTCGCCACACGGGACATCTGGCTGTAGCCACCGGCCACAGCATTCACCTCTATCGGCCTGGGACGAAGGCCGAGTGCGCCCTGCAACTTACATGGCTTCCGGATGGGGTTATCGAGTCCGGGGTTATCGACTCGCATCTTGGGGCCCTGGCCTGGAACCCGACCGGCACCGCCCTGCTGGCGGGCGGGGACGGGCTGACCCTTTGGGTGCCGGCCGCCCCGGCGCCGGCAGCGGGAAGCCCCGAGGAGGAGGACGCGGCCCTTTCGCCGGACGATGCGTCTCCGGCAACGCCCAGCCGCCCCCCTCCGCCCGGGCCGACCCCCTCGCCCAGCGAGGATGAGGACGAGCAGCGGCCGCCCCTCGCCTGGGTGCCCATCACCGTCGCCGCCGCCGCCGCCGCCGCCGCCGCCGCCGCCGCCGCCTTGCCCTCCTCCTCGGCCCTGGCCCTGGCCCCGGCCCCGGCCCCGGGCCCTGCGGGGCTGGAGCAGGTCGAGTTCAGCCCGGACGGGCTGCTCTTTGCCAGCCGGGGGCGCGGGGCCCGGTCGGTGCGGGTCTGGTGGCGCCGCCCGGGCAGCCCGCCCGCGGGCCCCTTCGCCTCGCTCGAGTGTGAGCACGTGGCCCCGCTGACACACTTCGCGTGGCGGCCCCGGGCCCCGCGGCACGCCTTCCTGACGGCCTGCACGGACGGCACGGTGCGGGTGTGGGCCATGACGGTCCTCGGCCCCACGGGCGCCCCGGCCGCCCCGACGATCCTCTTCCACCCGGTGTGCCTCGTCCGGGACATGGCCCTCGCCCAGGCGGCCCCCCTCGAGGAGGCCCTGCTGGCCATGGTCCGCCCCCATGCCCCCATGCCACACGATCATGACATGGCCCTTCCGCCTGGCCCCCTCCCCTATGCCCTGCCTGTCGCCCCGCACTGCGGCCTCACTCGATCCGGGGCGGGGCGGGGCGGGGCTTCCTGGTGGGTCGGCCAATGGCAGAGCGACAGCCAGCTGCGCGAGCCCGACGGGCTGGATGGCCCCGGGGACCGCGCCGCGGCCGGGGCTGCGGCCGCCCTGGAGCAGCGCGCCCGCGGGTCGGCCTACGGGTGGCTGCAGATCCCCTCGGACATGCCCGGCCCCGGGGCCGCCGCCGCCCTGGACGAGGACCTGCTGCCCTTCGCGCCCCTCTACACGGCCGGCCGGACGGCGGGCCCGGCCCTGGGCCCGCTGGGCTTCCCGACGGTGCCCTCGCGGCGGGACGTGGAGGACTACATCGTGGGCCTGGAGCCCGACGGGTCGGTGCTGCTGTGGACCCTGTTCGACCTCTCGCTGCTGCCCCCGCGCAACGTGCGGGCCGTGCTCAACATGGAGCTGCCCCCGGGCACCGTCCCCATGGGCCAGCTGGTCCCCCGGGGCGCCGAGGCCCTTGCCGCCCCGCCCGGCGGCGGCCCAGCCGAGCCGGCAACCGGCCTGCCGGCCCCCGCCCAGCGGCAGCCGCTCTCGCCCATGTCGCCCTTCGGGGCCTCCTCGGCCCTGGCCACCCCGCCCCAATCGGCCCCCTCCCCGCGGCCCGGCGGCCCGCCCGCCCTGCGGATGCTGGTCCCGTACGCGCCCGAGGCCCCCGGGCCGCTGGGGGCTGTGGCGCTGCTGGTGGCCATGGGATGCGGGGTGCTGGCCCACATGCGGGTGGACCTGTCCACCCTGGCCCTGACCCCCACCGCGGGCGGGTCCCGGGCCGCCCTGGGCTCGGCCCTCCGGGGCGAGGACCCACAGGGCCGGCTGACAGACCTCTGCGTGCACCTCTCCCACGGAGCCCCGCTGGTCGGCCTGGCGGCCCACCCGACCCGGTCCCTGCTGGCCTCGGTGGACGCCCGGGGCCGGTGCCTCCTCTGGCGGGTGGCCGCCCAGACGGCGGCCCTGGTGGAGATCATGGGCCCCGCCGGCATGGGCCCCGGGGCCGCCCCGCCCGAGGGCGGCCTGCGGCTGGGCGCGCCCATCTTCGCCCGGCGGCACCCGCTGCTGGTGCTGGCCCAGGCCCCGGCCGCAGCATCCGGTCGGGCCACGGGTCCGGCCCCTCGGCCCCCCTGGGGCGACGACCGGCCCTCGCCCTACGGGCTCTTCGTGCGGCCGCTGCCCGAGACGGAGGGCCCCGCCCCGGCGGCCCTCTTCGAGTGGGAGGCCCCCGTCCCCACGCGCCGTCTGGAGCGCTCCGAGGAGCTCTTCATGCCCCCGCAAGCTGCCCCGGCCGCCCCCGCGGCCTCCTCGGCATCCGTCTTGGACGACCTCGCCCCGGCCCCGGCCCCGGCCCCGGCCCCGGCCCCTGCGGCTGAGGGGGAGGGGGAGGAGGATCAGGGTGAGGCGAGCGGGCCCGGCTCGGTCTGGGTGCGCCTGCTGAGCCTGCCCGGGGCGGACCTGCTGGTGGCCGTCCACCTGCGGCGGCGCCTGGTGGCCCTCTGGGCGCTGGGCCCCCGCCAGGACACGCTGCTCCTCTGGGCGGCCCTGCCCCCGCCCGATCGCCCTGTCGGCCCCCCAGCGGCCGGGGAGGCGCCGCCCCAGGAGGGGCCCCTGGAGAGCTACCCGTACGAGGTGGGCCCGCTGACGGCCTGCGAGCTGGTGCAGCCGCAGGTTGGCTGGGGCCCCGACCTGCTGGGGCTGCTCCTGCTGACCGACGCCCGGGACCGGCTGCACCTGCTCAAGCTGGTCGGCCGCCCGGCCGAGAGGGCCAGCTGCGCCCTGGGCTGGATGGGCCCGCCCACGGCCCTGGGACCCTTCCACCCGGCCCTGGGGGTCCCCCAGGGGGTCGGCGAGCCCGCACCCGCGTCCCCCGGCGAGGCCGTGGCGGGGCACCTGCTGGCCAGCGGGGGCCCGGGCCAGGTGGCGGTGGGCTGGCGGGGCGAGTCGATGGTGGCGCTCCTGGAGGCCCTCTCGGGGGTGGGGCTGCGCTTCCAGGCCCTGGCCACCTGCCTCGAGCCCCTCACCGCCCCCGTGGCCGAGCCGGCCGCCCCCTCGGGTAGCGCTCCCGTGGTCTACTGCCGGCCGGGCCCCGTCAGCTGGCTGGGCTGGGTCCGCTCGGCCTCGGGGGCCCAGGGCCCCGTCCTGGCCGCCGCCACCGGGGACGGGCTGGCCCTCTTCCCCCAGGCCCCGGCCCGCCCCCGGGACGAGGCACGCCTGGCCGCCTTCGCAGCCGCTCGCCACTCGGCCGCCCCGCCCTCGGGCCTGGGCACCCCCTTCGGCTCGGCCGCCTCCCTCGGGGCCGCCACCCACCCCCCTTCGCCCGGGCCGCCGCCCCCCGCATCCCCGGGTCCCCGCGCGCCCTGGCTCGGCCCGGCGGGCCCCGCCAGCAGCAGCAGCAGCGCACCCTCGCCGGCCCCCCCGGGGTCGCCCCAGGTGTCCCTCCGGCCCGTGCCGGCCGGGGAGGGCCTGGGCCTGGTGGCCGTCCCGGACGAGCTGGTCGAGCTGTGCCGCCAGCCGGCCCACCGCGAGGCGGCCCCCTGGTGCCGGGCCGGGTGGGGCTCCCAGCCCGCCGGCCCCCAGCACCCACCCCCGGCGGCGGCCGCGCAGCAGCAGCAGCCGCCGCGGCCCTCGGTCTTCGAGGTGATCCGGCCCTTCGGCCCCCTGACGGCCGCCGGGGCTGCGGGTGCGGGCGCCGCCGAGGAGCAGCTCGACCTGCCCAGCGCCATCGCCCTGGCCCTGGGGCCCCACCTGTGCCTGTACCCGGTGCCCCCCGTGCCCAGCCTGCTCTCGACCCTGATCCTGCAGCCCCCGGCCCGCCCCGCGGGCCCCCTGACCGCCGCCGGTTCCGTCCTCGCCGCCGCCGCAGCCGCAGCCTCGCCCACCGCGGCCCCCACGGCCGCCCCCGGGCCCAGCGGCCGCCAGGAGGCCGGCTACCCGGGGCCCTTCGCGCCGCCCTACCACCCGACCCTGCTGCTGGAGGCCCTGCAGGCCGGGGCGGTGGGCTACCCCTACGTGCGCCTGCACCTGCGCTCGCTGGGGGCCGCCCTGCACGCCTTCCACCAGCAGCACCGGGACGAGTTCCCCGAGGACGTGGCCCGGCTGATGCCCCTCCGGCCCCCGGTGCTGCCCCTCGAGCGGCTCCTGGCCGCCGCGCCCGCGCCCGCCCAGGCCCTCCCGGCCGAGGGCACCAGCGGCGGGGCCCAGCAGGGCGGCCCGGCCGACGACGAGGGCCGCTTCACGGCCGAGCAGTACGGCCGCCTGCGGGAGGAGCTGGCCCTGGGCCGATACTCCCTGGCCGGTCTCACCAGGGCCGACCACGCCCGCCTGCTGGGCGTCGCACAGGTCTGCACCGCCCCCCGCCTCGCCGCCCCTTCCATTGGGGATGTGCCCCTGCCTCGCCGCCCCTTCCTTCGGGGATGTGTCCTTGGTGGCGCGGTCTCCTCACCGCTCGGTGGGCCCGGCGGGTGTGTGGGCGGGTGACCGCTGGGGCGGCTGCTGCAGGCCTTTGCGCTGGACGTGGAGACGAACAGCGGCTCGGTCGACGAGTGCGGCCTGCGCTTCATGGCGGCCTTCCGGGTGGCCCGCGCCCTGGCGGACAGCCTCACCGCCCGCCCCGCGGCCGCCCCCACCAAGGACAAGGACAAGGACCCCGCCGGGGCGCCCGGGGCCGGGGAGGGGGCTGCCCCTGGGCCCAGCAAGCCGGGGGCGGGGGCGGGGGGGCCCCTGGACGAGGACACCGAGGAGGCCCGCGAGGCGGAGGCGCGCCGGGCCCGGGCGCGGATCTGGGCGTCGGCCATGGGACCGGCCGACTTCGCCTGGGGCTGCCACTCGGCCTCGCAGGACGCGCTCTACGCCGAGTGCCTGGCCCCACAGTGCGCCGACTGGGCCACGGCCCGGGGCCTGGGGGCCGGCTACTGGCTGTCCAACCCCACCCAGCTGGCGGCCCTGGCGGAGCGCATCGGGCGGGAGCAGTTCAAGGCCAGCCACGACCCCCGCGAGGCGGCCCCCTGGTACATGGCCCTCGGGCGGCGCCCCATGCTGGTGGCGCTGTACCGCCAGGTGCACGACACCAAGATGGTCGACTTCTGGGGCCAGGACTTCACCACCGACCGCTGGCGGGCGGCCGCCCTGAAGAACGCCTACGTGCTGATGGGCCGGCGCAACTTCATGTACGCGATGGCCTTCTTCCTGCTGGGGGGCCGCCTCCGGGAGGCCGTCGAGGTGGCCGTCAAGAACCTGCACGACCCCCAGCTGGCCCTGCTGCTCGTCCGGCTGCACGACGCCCGCCAGGCCGCAGCCGCCGACCAGGCCGGCCCCGCCGAGGGCGGCCAGACGGTGGGCCCCGAGACCCGCTGGGCCATCCAGGAGCACATCCTGCCCTACGCCCGGGCCGTCGGTCCGCGCCAAGCCCCTGCGCCCGTAGCCCCTGTGCACCCATGCCCTTTGCCCATTGGATGCTCATCGGATGTCCCTTCCCCCCATCCCCCCATCCCACCTTCCTCTCTCTCTCCTTTACCCTTTGCCCTTTTTACTGCCGCCAGGGGACCCGTGGGTCTCGGTGCTGGGCTACCACGCGCTGCGGGAGCCCTGGAATGTGGTGCGGTGCCTGCTGCACGACCCGCTCCTCGCCGCCCAGCAGCAGCAGCACCAGCAGCACCAGCAGCCGGCCAGCCCCGACACCCGCGAGGCGGCCCTGCGGAGCGCCCCCGTGGCGCGGCTGATCGCCCACTACGCGGCGGCCCCGCTGCTGCGGCCGCACCTGCCCGCGGCCACCCTGGGCCAGCTGCCCCACATGCTGGCCTACAGCCACGCCCAGGCCGGACTGGGCTTCCTGGCCCTGCTGACGGCCCGCCGGATGGAGGAGGCCCTGCCCCAGCTCGTCCGCATGCACGCCCGCGAGGTGGCCGTCCTCAGGATGGAGCGGGCCCGCATCCAGGCCGCCGCCGCCCCCCAGAACCCGGCTCCCGCCGAGGCCGCCTCGCCCAGCCCGCCATCCCCCGGCCCCGCCACCGCCCGCCCGCCCGCCCCTCCCGGGGGCGCCGGAGCCTTCCAGTCGTCCATCTTCGCCAAGGCCATGGGCCCCCGCCCCACGGGAGCCGCCCCCGCCGCCACGAGCCCCTTCCAGTCGTCCATCTTCGCCAAGGCCATGGGGCCCCCCGGGATGGCCGCCAAGGCAGCCGCAGCCAGCCCGCCATCGGGGGCCCCTGCCCTGGTCGCCCCCACCCCGGAGCGGCCCACAACAGTAGCCGCCCCGTCGGGTCCCTTGCAGTCGTCCATCTTCGCCCGGGCCATGGGCCCCCCCGGCATGCGGGTCGGCCCCACATCCGCCCCGGCCCCGGCCCCGGCCCCGGCAGGCCCGACCGCCCCCGCTGCCCAGCCCCAGCCCCCGCAACAGCCTGTGCAGCCGGCCTTCCAGTCGTCCATCTTCGGCCGGGCCATGGGGCCCCCCGGGATGGCCGCCGCCGCCGCCGCCGCCGCCGCCGCCGCCGCCGCCGCCGCCGCGGCCAAGGCCTCGCCCCCCGCGGCCAGCTCGCCCAGCCCGCCCGGCAGCAGCAGCGGGGCGGCGGACCCCTTCCAGTCGTCCATGTTCGCCCGGGCCATGGGCCCCGCAGGCATGGCCGCTAAGGCCGCCCAGGCCGCTCAGGCTGCTCTCGCCGCCCGCCGCGCCGCCGCGGCCGGGGCTCAGGCCCAGCCCCAGGCCCAGTCCCCAGCGGCCCCGGCCGTCTCGCCCTCGGCGGCCGCCACGCCGCCCCCATCGCGCAGCCCCACCCCGGGGCCGGCCCCTGCAGGCTCGCCCGCCCCGTACGCGCCCGCGGCCCCGCTGGCCGTCTCGGAGACCCTCGGCCCGGCGGCCTGCCTGCCCCAGGTGCGGGCGGCGGCCTTCCTGCAGCTGGCGGCGGCGCACCTGGTGGCCATCGACCGGCACCTCGAGGGCGGCCCCGTCGCCCCGGCCGGCACGGGCAGCCCGGCCGCCATGGGCATGGGCATGGGCGGGCCCTCGGCGGACCCGGCCAAGGAGCCCACCCCAGGCCCCGACGGGCCCCGCGCCCCGGCCGCCTCGGAGGCCTTCGCGACGGACCTGCTGGGGGCCGCCCTCCAGCTGGCCACCGACCTGCGCCTCCTCTACGGCCTCCTCGCGCCCCCCGAGGCCCAGCAGCAGCCCCAGCCACAGGCCCAGCAGGCCGCGGTCTCGCTTGGCGATCTGGCGGCGGCGCTGCGGCGGTGGGCCAACCAGACGGGCCGCCTGCGGATCGGCTGCTGCGTGCGGCTGGCCACGCCCCTGCTGCTGCGCGACCCCCAGACCGGCAGCGAGGCCCCGGCCGCCCCCCGGGCGGTGGCCCTCCTCGAGGGGCCGCTCCTGGTGGCTGGCCTGCTCTCCCGGGCGCGGGCCCTCTGGGCCGGCCTCGTGCGGGCGCCCCCCGGCAGCCGCCCGACGGGCCCCTGGACGCCCGCAGGGCCCCGGGCGCCCCACCCGATCGATGGGCTGGGCGGGGCGGCCGTCCTGGGGGCGCTCCTCGAGGCGGCCGAGCTGCAGGCGGCCTGGGGGGCCCTCGAGCGGGCATGCCCCGAGGCCGTCCAGCAGGACCCGCGCCTGGGGGCCGAGGCGGTGCTGCTGCTGCGCGCGGTGTGCTTCGTCTTCCTCTGGGTGACCAACGCCCACCACCAGCTGGGGGTCTTCCTCTACGGGGCCGACCCGCAGACCCTGCCCGGCCCGGTGCCCTTCGGGGCGCTGCTGGCCCAGGCCCGGCTGGTGCACCTGGCCCTCGTCCAGCGGGCCCTCGTCGACCGGGTGCAGGCCCGGGGCCGCGCCGCGGCTGCGCTGCAGGAGCACCTCAAGGGGACCGGCCCCGCCACCACCAAGCCCCGCCTGGCCCTGGCGGCCGCCCTGGCCGCGGGCCGGCCCGAGGGGAGCCCCCTGCACCTGGCGGGTGACCTGCTGGCCGTGGCGGAGCGCCTCTGGCCGGGCGGGGCGCTGCCCGTCGAGCAGCTGGGCCTCCGCCTGACCACCGCCGAGGCCCAGCTCGACGCCGACCTGCTGGCGGCCCGCCCCGAGGCCCCCGACAGGCAGTCGCAGTCGCAGGGCCGCTTCCTGATGCGCTCCCGCAGGCCCCGCCCCACCGACCTGCCCGGCCCCCCCCCGGCTCAGCAGCACCAGCACCAGCAGCAGCCACACCGGGCCCGGCGGACGGCCCCGCAGGACGTGGGCTTCTCGGCCCGGCTGGTGCCGCTGCCGTTGGCGCCTCTCCTGGAGTCCGTCCGCGCCCTGGCCGCCGCCGATGAGGCCGCCCAGGCCCCGGCCGCCGAGCTGGATGGCAGGCGGAGCGGCGGCGGCCCCCCCATGCCCCGCCCGGCCGCCGTGGCGGGGCCCTGGACCGGACCCTGGCGGCGGCCCTGCGGCAGCTGCAGGCCCACACGGAGCGGGCCCGGGCCGAGGGCCTCCTGCGGGTGCTGGTCGTGCGGAAGATGGCTGCCCTGCTGGCCGGCTGGGCGGCCCTGGGCGGCCTCGAGGCGGCCCGCTGGGAGCCCGTCCTCGCCCCCCTGGGCGCCCTGCTCCGCGAGGTCCGCACCGCGCCCACGCGCCCTCGCCGCGCCCCCCCCGACTTCCGCTTGGCCAGCCAGTGGAGAGCATGGGGAAGGGGGCCCGGGGGGGAGAGGGGAGGGAGGCGATGGGGCGGGCAGGCCGGTCGTCATCCCGGGTTCTTCCCCCCCTTGCTGCAGCCCTTCCACTCCTTGCAGCCCTTCAACCCCTTGCACCCCTCTCAATCTTCCCTTGTTCCTCCTTCCCTCGGCCCTGCCCATTGGCGTGGGTGGTGGTGGTGGCGGCTGCTGCTTGGGGCGGGGGCAGGTTGTGCTGCAAAACCGTGCCCTGGAGGCCGACTACCGGTGCGGCCTGCAGGAGCTGCTGGCCCAGGCCACGGCCGCCATGCAGGCGCTGCTGCCCCCGCCCCCCCTGGCGGGCCGGCCCCTGACCCTGCTCACCCCAGGCCCCCCGTCGGCCCCCGAGACGCCCAGCGTGACGGACGCCTGGGTCTCGGTCAGGCCCCACAGCGCCACCCCCGGGCCCGGCGCGGCCGCCCTGGGCCCCGACTTCGGCTCGCCGGCGCCCTCGCCCTCGCCCCAGTCCTCGCCCACGCCCTCGCTGCCCACCCCGGCGGCCACCCCGACCCCCATGGCCGCGACGCCCTTCCCGGGGGCCAGCCCGGGGGCCGGGGCCCCGGTCCGGGTGCCGCCCAGCCCGCTGATGGCCGCCCTGGCGGCCCACCTGGCCGAGCTGCGCGCCCGGGCGGCGGTCGTGGCCCCGGTGGCCCCCCAGGCGGCCCGGGAGGACGAGTACGCCGGCTCGCGCCGCATCGCCGCCCTGGGGACGCCCTCGGCCGCGGGCCCGCTGGGCTTCCCCTGGCCGGGCCGGGGCGCCCTGGTGGCCGACCCGGGCGAGGAGGAGGAGGCGCCCCTGCTGCGGCCCCACTGGGCCCTGGGCCGGGCCCCCGAGGTGGGCGCCTTCTCGGACGGCCTGCTGGCCGACCTGGCTGCCCCGCCCCCGCACCATCCCGGGGGGGCCGAGGGCGGCCGGCCCGGCCTCCAGGCGCCCACGCCCCTGCCCGTCACACCCGGCGGCCTCGCCGCGCCGCCGCCCCCATCGCCCAGCCCCTCGCCGCCCCCCTCGCCCAGCCCCCAGCCGCCGGGCAGCCCGACCCCCGCCCGGATGGGCTCGCCCTCGCCCGCCGGCAGCCGGTCGCCCTCGCCCCCCGCCGCGGCGGCGGCCATGATGGGTGGGGTGGCCAGCCTGCACCGGCACGGGTCGGCCATGATGGCGGGCGCCGGGGCCGGGGAGGCCGACGCGGTGCTGGTGAGCGGGAGCGCCCTGCAGCTGGCCAGCCAGGCCCGGGCGACCCTCTTCGAGGACTCCGAGGAGGCCTGCACCCTCTTCGACCTGCTGCTGCGGGACGGCTCGCTGGCCCCGCTGCTGCCCCGCGAGCCCTCGATGGCCGTGGTGCCCCTGCGCACCCGGGGCCCCCCGCTGCTGGCGGGCACGGGGGCCTCGGCCCTGACCCTCAGCCGGCAGGCCCCCAAGCGGGCCACCGCCAGCAGCATGCCGGCCACCCTGGCGGCCCTCATCCAGGCGGCCCTGGCGGCCCCCGTCCCCAAGCCGGCCGCCGGACCGGCTGGCGGGTGGGCGTCTGGCTCGGCCGGCACCCCGGGTCCCTCGGGCTCCCCGCCCTCGTCGTCGACCTCGGTGACGGCCTCCTTCGCGGCGCCGGCCCCCTCGCCGGCCGCCCTGCCCAGCCCGGGGCTGGCCATGCGGGGCCTGTGCGAGCCCATCGAGGCGCTGCACATCAAGGACCCCATCTGGGCACTGGCCCTCAACCGGGCCTCCCCACGGTCTGGGCGAGGGCCGGCCGGCATCCACCCCTCCACGATTGGCCTCCACGATGTGCATCTGCGTGGCCATCCCACGGTCATGACCATCCCACGTTCATGCATCCCACGATCACGACCATCCCATGATCATGACCATCCCACGATGGGCGCGGGGGGGCGCGCAGGTACGTGGCCGTGGCCACGGAGCGGGGCATCCGGGAGCTGGACCTCGACCAGGCCATCCTCTTCCGGCCCCGGGTCCGCGTCACGGTGGGCTCCCAGCAGCAGCCGGCCGCCTCGGCGGGCCCCATACTGGGCGCCCCGGGGCCCGTCGCCCAGCAGGCGGGCGCCCTGCCGCCCCTGTCGCCCCTGCCCCACCAGGCCGGCCCGCAGCTGCCGGGTGCCTCCTCGGCCACCCCCTCGCTGGGGGCTGCTGGGTCCCTGGGGAGCCTCTTCCCCGCCGGGGCCACGGGAGGCATCACCGCCACGACCCCCATGGCGGCCCCCGGCGGGGCGGCTGGGCTGCCCTCGTACGCGGGGGCCACCCTGCAGCTGGCCGAGGAGGACCTGCCCACCTACGAGCTCTGCCTCCGCCGCACCGAGGCCGCGGCGGCCCTCCACGGGGCCATGCTGGGCCCCCGGCCGTGGTCGGGCCGCCTGGAGGACCCCTCGGCGGCCCCGGTGGCCGACGGGCTTCCCGGGCGGCGGATGCTGCCCCCCGCGGGTCGGGCCACGCCCCAGCCCCCGCCGCAGCAGCACAGCCGGTCGCCCTCCTTCGTGCCGGGCCAGGGGCCGCCCCTGACCATCGCCACCACCCCGGCCCTGACCTCCCTCCGCGTCGCCATCCGCCTGGCCCCGGGCGCCTCGGCCGCGACCGCGGCCCCCTCGTCGTCGGCTGCCTCGGCGGGCGCCCCGGCCGGCCTCGGCGCGGGCTCCACGGGCACCGGCAGCACGGGCCTGCTGTCGGGCCCCGCCGCCCCGGCCTCCTCCGATGGGGCGGCCGGCACGGGGGCGGCCGGCCTGGCGCTGGGCCGGCAGACGCTGGTGCTGCCCGGCCAGGCGCGGCTGGAGGTGGGCACCCACACGGGGCCCCTGGTGGCGGCCCGGAGCCTGGAGGAGCCGCTGCGGCAGGTGCTGCACCAGCTGGCCCAGGCCCCGCTGGCCCTGGCCGAGCCCATCGAGCGGGGCAGCCTGCCCTGCCAGGCCCTGGCGGCCCACCCCTGGCTGCCCTGCTACCTGTCGGGCCACCAGGACGGCACGGTGCTGCTGTGGCGCTGGGGCCAGCAGTTTGCGGCCCTGCGGGCCCGTGTGCCGGCCCCCCAGCCGGCCCCGCTGACCTGCATCCGGTGGAGCCCCCTCGGCGACCGCTACGGGTGCACCGACCGGGCCGGCTGCGTCACCCTGTGGCGCCTCGAGGGGTCCGCCCCCTCCCCCCGGCCCTGCTCCCTCCTGCCTGCCCTGCCCTGCCCTGCCCTGCCCTGCCCTGCCCTGCCCTGCCCTGCCCTGCCCTGCCCTGCCCTGCCCTGCCCCCCCCCTCCCCCAGCCCTCCTGCTCCATTGCCACCGGTTCCTGACTGGGGACCCCCTCTGTTCCACTGGGGGTTTTCTCGCAGGTCGCAGCCGAGCCTGCCGCGGCCCTACCTGTACAGCCCGGTGCACAGCAAGCGGGCCTACGGGATGGAGTTCCTCAACGGGTCGGGCAGCCTCTTCGCCACGGCCGGCCAGGACGACCTCCACCGCAACGTCAGCTTCTGGGACGCCCTCATGCCCCCCACCCGGCGCCTCAGCGCCCAGACGGGGGTCGCCGCCTCGTGCGGCTGCGTGCGGGCCCTGCAGTGCCACCGGGGGGGCGCCCCGGCCCTCTGCGCGGCCCCCGAGCGGCAGCTGGTGGTCAGCGGGGGCAAGAAGGGCGACCTGCTCTTCACCGACCTCCGCGCGCCCCACACGCCCCTGCTGGAGATCCCCCGGGCCCACAGCAGCGCCGTCGAGACCCTCTGCCTCAGCGGGGGCGCCGCGGGGGCGGCCCCCTGGCTGCTGTCGTGCGGCCGGGAGGGCGACGCGCGCCTGTGGGACCTCAACACCCTGGCCGAGGTGCCCCTGGTGGCCGTGCCCCCGTCCGCCCTGCCCCCGTCCCTGGCCCCCGCGGCCGGGGTGGGCCCGGGCGGCCTGGCCGAGGCGCTGCCCCTCCACGAGCGGCGCCTCTTCAAGCGGGGCGCCTGCGTGACGGACGCCTGCGCGACCCCGCTGCACCTGATGACGGTCGGCCTCGACGGGCGCCTCCTCGTCCGCCAGCTCTGCTGAGGAGCCCACCCCACGCCCACAGGCAGCCCGCCCATGGCCCACGGCCGAGCGGACCGACCACACACAGGCAGGCCCATGGCCCATGGCCGAGCGGACCACACACAGGCGGCCCTCATGCTCTCCATGGGGCCCTCCCCCGAGCCGGCCGGCATCCCTGGAGGGGGGCGCCGCTGCCCGTGGGATGGATGCTCTCCCTCGCGATCCCCCTCCTCGCCCACCCGTGTACCCTCCCCTCCCCTCCTCCCTCCCGCCCCCTCCCCCTCGAATAACCCCCTCCCCCGCGGGATCCACTGTCGATAAGAATGGCCATCTTCCCAGCCGTCGGCACGCGGTGCCCGGGTGGCGGTCCCAGGCCCCCGATGGGATGGTCAGGCCGCCGGAAGGCCGGGCGGCACCCAGGACGCACAGGACACAGGACGCACAGGACACAGGGAGGAGGGCGGCGAGACACTGCGGTGAAACGACCAGCCCTAACCCTAACTCCAAAGGCAGCGCCGCCATCCCCAAAGCAGCCGTCATTCCGAGGGCAGTGCTGCGCGTCGGCCAGGTGGGCCCCTGCCCTCCCGAGGAGGGAGGGCTCGTAGAGGGAGGCTGCTCGATGGGTCCCCCACCACGGCCATCGAGCAGCACGGCCATCGAGCAGCACGGCCATCGAGCAGCACGGCCATCGAGCAGCATGGCCATCGAGCAGCACGGCCATCGAGCAGCATGGCCATCGAGCAGCATGGCCATCGAGCAGCATGGCCATCGAGCAGCATAACCATCGGCAGCACGGCCATCAGACGGTCTCGGGCAACAGGCGGTCTCGGCCATCAGGCGGTCTCGGCCAGCCAGAGCGAGGGCAGGGTGGGCCTGTGGAGGGCCCGCAGCCTGGGGGCCCCGGGCAGCAGGGCGTAGGCGGTCCCGTCGGCGGGCCCGAGGGCCTGCAGCAGCACCAGCAGCAGGTCCACCAGGGCGCCCACACCGAAGAAGCCCCCCGTCACAAGCTTCAGGATCCCTGCGCCCCCCACCCATCCACCCGTCCACCCCAACCGTGATCACCATGAAGCGAATAGAGGAGGAGGAGGAGTAGGAGTAGGAGGAGTAGGAGGAGTAGGAGGAGTAGGAGTAGGAGGAGTAGGAGGAGTAGGAGGAGGAGGAGGAGGAGGGGGGGGGGACGGACCGAGGGAGGTGTACCCCAGGTAGAAGCGGTCCAGCCCCAGCAGGCCCCCGAAGATGGAGGCCAGCAAGGCCGTCGAGTAGTACGTCCGGCCCACCGGCCGACAGAGGCCCGTCCCGTTCACGACGAAACTCCTGCACGCAGCAGGACCCACACGAGGGTCGCGGTTGTTGGCCTTGGTTGGAGACCCCACAGACCGAGAACCCGTGCAAGGGACGCCGTCAGCAACCTGACAGAAAAACACTTGCGTCCCATTTACACAATTTTCGGAGCAGTTTGCGTGGGCTTCAACAAAGAGACCCGACGAGCATGATGGCAATTCCAGAAGAATGCCTGACGCGAACGATGTTACCGGGAGGACCAACAAGACGAAAAGGAAGTGCCAGTGAACAAGAAATCGGGGCAGCGAAATATGGTGCATTGGAAGAAAAAGGGACGGTTCTTTGCTCGCTCCCTCCTTGCGCAGCTCGGTTCGCACGCCGCCTTCGTTCTTTGACCACCGCTGTGATGACAATGTGACACCATGTTGGAGCATCCTCGAGAGTGGTGGCAAGGGCGGCCTGCTGCTTCATTCTCGGCCGATGCCGCCCGCACGGATTGCTGTGGACCCAGCAGATTGCTGTCGATCCACATCCACATTCGACAGTCCAGACGTAATCGTCAATGGAGGACAAATCCGATTGAGGATCGTTCGGTTGGCGTCGATCTGGCTCTGCGTCTCCTGATCGATCTCAGAGTGCAGCGCGTCGGCGGCTCGACGGATTTCTTCTTCAGTGGCCCCACGCGCTCTCATTACGAGTGTCCGTTGGGTGATTCGCCTCCGTTGTTCTCTAATCGGGAGTGGGGCCTGCATGCGCATGATGATGGCGGCGGCGGACCCGATGAGGAGTGCTTCGTTAAAAGTGATCCTTTCCTGAACCCGAGTGAGCCAAGCCACGGGAACACCCAAGTCTCTGGAACGATCCAGAAGAACTCTGTACGACTCGATCGCCTCCACGGGATGTAACGATGCGTCGCAGGAAGTTGCCCAATCAAGAACCTTCTGAAATGGTGGAGCATTTGTCTTCTCGGCCTTTTCGCCACAATCACTTGGTGCCGCTGTGGAAGCCTCCATTAATATTTGAACGTTTAAACGCGCCTGCTGCTGCGGCCACCGCCCCTTGACACCCCTTGACACCCCGTTCAGTCAGGTCAGCCTCGTGTGAATGCAGCCCAGCCTCGTGTGAGGCTAACTAAGGAACATGTTCGGCTCGGATAGCAAGCTAATCATACCTGATAAAGGGCATCGACGGGCCGCAGGTCGGGTGTTGCCGGCGGCGGTGAACGCCACCGCCGCATCACGTTGGTCTTGCCATTTCTCCTGCAGGCCAAGAAAGCACGCAACGAGGCCTCTTTTCTACCATTCGATCGCCTCTCTTATATTCCGGAAACCGAACCACCGGGGGGAGCCACCGCGCCCAAGAAGGTTCGGGGCGCCACCAGTCCAGTAGCTTCTGCTCCTTGTGGGTTGGGCGGCTCTCTCTTTCATGTTAATTGATCAACGCGGCCCTGAGAAGGTATCAAGTCGCGATGGCCGAGTGGTTAAGACTAGTACGGACGGCAAGGTTCCGCGGTTTCAAAAAACACCCGAAAGTGCCGGGAAATCGTTTTTGACGCGATATTCGTGTTCTCCGTACCCGATTACCCTCCCGCCTTGATTTTCAGACCCCCCGGATGGAGGGTCCATACACTATGAGGCCCATAATTTTTCGTTTTCCTAGACAAAATTCCGAAAAAACCAATGTCGAGCGCCACGGTTCAAAACCGGCCGACCCCGTATCTCCCCAACGGTTGGTCGGCCGTTGACCCCGTTTCGTGGGAGCACCCCGGGTGTGTGGTGAGCACTTTGCCAGTGTGTTTTTATGGGTGTGACACCAGTATGGGACGGGTGGGGTGACATAGACGGGGTGAAAATGACCAAAAAATGGGTAGACACACATTGACCGGAAACTCACACCACTCACTTGTGGGAGCACCCCCATGCCGCGGGAAACATTTTTTGGGGTGTTTTGGAGCGTTTCCAAGAGCCGATGACCCTCTGGGATGGTTGGGGGGGTGTGGGACACAGAGGAAAGATGGGGCACAACGGCACAGCATATCACGGCACGGGATGGTGTGGGATGGTGTGGGGTGGTGTGGGGTGGTGTGGGATTGTGCAATATGGCGGGGGATGGTGTGGGATGATGTGGGATGGTGTGGGATGGTGTGATATGGTGTGGGGTGGTGTGGGGTGGTGTGGGGTGGTGTGGGGTGGTGTGGGGTGGTGTGGGATGGTGCAATATGGCGGGGGACTGTGGGATGGTGTGGGATGGTGTGGGATGGTGTGGGGTGGTGGGGTGGTGTGGGATGGTGACTGGATGAGAGAGACATGCTGTGTATTTGCGAGGACGCAGGCGAAGAGAAACTTTACTCCCGCCTTCGCGTCGCGCGTTACACGTTCCGATGGGGGCCCTGGGCCTAATGACCTCGTGTTGGGCCCTCCTCGGCCGGGGCAGCCGCGGCGAGCGGAGCCCCAGTGGGTGGGTGATAGGGGGGCGGCGGGGAGGTGGGGGTGCCTTGTGTCAGGGGTGCGGCTCGTCGGCAGCCGCCCTGTTCCGCATGGTCATCAGGGCCAGGGCGTCGCGCACGAGCAGGGTGGCGAGGGAGGAGAGGCACTTCTGGAGGCCCAGCCGGATCTCAGGCGGGGAGGCCGGGGTGGTCCGAGAGAGGGCCTGCAGCGTGGCCCGAGGGACGACTCCCCGCGCCGAGAGGACGACCGGGACCACGCGGCAGGGTTGCCCGGTGGCTTTCGAGATCGACCGACAAAGCTCGGCGTAGTGGGTGGCTTTTCCCGCTGCCAGGGCGGGCCAACCCTGGCTGTCGCCCCCTGTGATGGCCACGTCCACGAGCCACCAGGCGCCGTCGGGGGCCCGAGACTGCAGGACCAGGTCCGGGTGCAGGTCTCGGAAGGCCGCTGGGATCTCATCGAGCAGGGGTTGCGGGAGGGCCGGCTGACGGTTGGTTGCCGAGACCCCCAGGTAGTGCCGGATCACCCAGGCGTCCTGGCCGCCGAACCAGGCCCATAGGCGGCGGACGGCACGGTCGTGCCTGGCCGTGTAGTAATGGTGGAACCTGCCGCAGGCCGACAGCAGGTGGGCCATGGTCTCTGGGGCCCCGTGGCAGAGCGGGCAGGGTGTGGTCCAGGCAGCGCCCCCTTGGCCCGCGTAGAGGGCGCGGATGGTTGCCAGGGTGGGGAACGTGCCAAAGAGCAGCCAGACGAGGCGGCGCACCTTCCAGGCGGGGGCCGCGAGCTGCCGCCAGGCCGCCGAGGCCAGCTTCTGCTCGAGTGTGTCGAGGGTCACCCCGATGAGGCCATGCTCCGGCGCTGTAGCCACTCGCGGCTGTCTTCCTCACATTGGAGGGCAAGGCAGAACCCCCGGGCCGCGGCGGTGGTGAACGGTCGAGCAGGGAACGGCAGGGCGCATCCACCGGTCCTGATGGCCGGAACCGGAGCGGGGCTGGGCAGGTGAGGCCGATCTGTTGCGGGGGCGGCAGGCTTCCGGGGTTGGTGGCGGGGGGCGGCGGGTCTGCCGCCGCGGCCTCCCCCGCCAGGCGGTCAGCTTGCAGGTTCCCCCACAGTTGGGGGGCATGGGGGACGGCGACGTCGGCGTGTGATGGGACGTGGTGACAGAGGAGGCGCGGCCAGCGGGAGAGCAGCTCGTCGCGGATCCGGAGGACGGTCTGCTGGCACTGAGACAGGCCACAGGACCGGCAAAGGGCGCCGAGGGCGTATGAGCTGTCGGAGAGGAGCAGGATGGCTCGGCTCGGTGGCACCCGCTCCCTGCTGAGCAGCTCGGCGGCCAGGCGGATGGCCTCCACCTCGGCCTGTGCGTTGCTGGTGGGCCACAGGAGCGTGCGGCGGAGCGCCACCGCTCTGCCTGATGATGATGATGATGATGGATGATGATGATGACGATGATGATGATGATGATGATGATGATCTGGATGATGACGATTGGATGATGATCTGGATGATGATGATCTGGATGATGATGGATGATGGATGATGGATGATGATGATGGTGATGAATGATGATGATGAATGATGATGATGATGAATGATGATGATGATGATGAATGATGCTGATGATGGATGATGGGTGATGCTTGAAACATGGGACGATGTGGAAAGCCTGAAGCATGATGATGATGATGATTGGATGATGATGATTGGATGATTGGATGATGATGATTGGATGATTGGATGATGATGATTGGATGACGATGATTGGATGATGATGATGATGATGATGATGATGATGCTGATGATGATGATGATGATGATGATGATGATCTGGATGCTGATGATGATGCTGATGCTGATGCTGATGCTGATGCTGATGCTGATGCTGATGCTGATGCTGATGCTGATGCTGATGCTGATGCTGATGCTGATGACTGGATGACTGGATGATGATGATGATTGGATGATGCTGATGATTGGGTGATGGTGATGGTGATGATGATGATGGTGATGATGATGATGATGATGATGATGATGATGATGATGATGATGATGATGATGATGATGATGATGATGATGATGATGATGATGATGATGATGATGATTGGATGATGATTGGATGATGATTGGATGATGATGATTGGATGATGATGGTGATGATGATGATGATGATGATGATGATGATGATGATGATTGGATGATGATTGGATGATGATTGGATGATGATTGGATGATGATTGGATGATGATGATTGGATGATGATGGTGATGATGATGATGATGATGATGACGAATGGATGATGATGATGATGATGATGATGATGATGATGATGATGATGATGATGATGATGATGATGATGATGATGATGATGATGATGATGATGATGACGAATGGATGATGATGACGAATGGATGATGAGTGGATGATGAATGATAATGATGATGATGATGATGATGATGATGATGATGATGATGATGATGATGATGATGATGATGATGATGATGATGATGATGATGATGATGATGCTGATGATGATGATGATGATGATGATGATGCTGATGATGATGATGATGATGATGATGATGATGATGATGATGATGATGATGATGATGATGATGATGATGATGATGACGATGATGCTGATGAATGATGCTGATGAATGATGCTGATGATGCTGCTTGGATGATGGGGTGGGGTTGGCGTGTGATGGTGTGGGATGGTGCAATATGGCGGGGGAGTGTGGGATGGTGTGGGGTGGTGTGGGGTGGTGTGGGGTGGTGTAATGCTGAAGTGCGGTGTGGGTTGCTGTGGGATGGTGTGGTCTCGTGCGGGATGGTGGGGTGGGGTAGAATGATGTGGAATGATGTGGGGTGTTGGACTGGAGCATCCCCCACCACATCGCACCACATCGCACCACCCCACAGCACCGGACACCAACCCACAGCATCCCACACCATCACACGCCATCCCACCACATCCCACACTATCACACACCAGCAGCATCGTCAACATCGTCAGCATCATCAGCTCAATCGATCAGCATCAGCACCATAATCATCATCCATCATCAGCATCATCAGCATCAGCATCATCAGCATCATCAGCATCATCAGCATCATCATCATACAATCATCATCATCATCATCATCATCATCCAGTCATCAGCATCGTCATCATCATCATCATCATCATCATCCAGATCATCATCCAATCATCATCCTCATCCAGTATCATCATCGTCAGCACACCATCGCGCACCACCCCACCACCCCACCACCCCACACCATATCACACCATCCCACATCATCCCACATCATCCCACACCATCCCCGCCATATTGCACAATCCCCCGCCATATTGCACAATCCCACACCACCCCACACCACCCCACCCCACACCACCCCACACCACCCCACACCATCCCACACCATCCCGTGCCGTGATATGCTGTGCCGTTGTGCCCCATCTTTCCTCTGTGTCCCACACCCCCCCAACCATCCCAGAGGGTCATCGGCTCTTGGAAACGCTCCAAAACACCCCAAAAAATGTTTCCCGCGGCATGGGGGTGCTCCCACAAGTGAGTGGTGTGAGTTTCCGGTCAATGTGTGTCTACCCATTTTTTGGTCATTTTCACCCCGTCTATGTCACCCCACCCGTCCCATACTGGTGTCACACCCATAAAAACACACTGGCAAAGTGCTCACCACACACCCGGGGTGCTCCCACGAAACGGGGTCAACGGCCGACCAACCGTTGGGGAGATACGGGGTCGGCCGGTTTTGAACCGTGGCGCTCGACATTGGTTTTTTCGGAATTTTGTCTAGGAAAACGAAAAATTATGGGCCTCATAGTGTATGGACCCTCCATCCGGGGGGTCTGAAAATCAAGGCGGGAGGGTAATCGGGTACGGAGAACACGAATATCGCGTCAAAAACGATTTCCCGGCACTTTCGGGTGTTTTTTCCGGCCGCAGAGCCCGAACGCAGACGCTAAAGGCGAGAGAAATCTCTTGGGGCTTCCCCGCGTAGGTTCAAATCCTGCTCGCGACGAGATTTTATTTTATTTGTTTGTCCTCCGAAAGCGAAAGCGAAGCGAATGCCTAGACACGCTGCGCGCGGCTGGTTAGTCTGAAGCGCCCGGTCAGCCATGCATCCCGGTCTGGCGCTCTGCACACCCTCAAATTGTTCAAATTTGTTTCTTCAACATTCACTGGCTTCTCTAGGCCACCAGATCCAGCCCAAGGTCTCTTTCCGAACGCCCGCGTCCGCCATATTATGCACACAGCCGACTCACGATGTTCTTCTTCGATTCTTCTGGTGTTTCCCCCTCGTGGAATGTTATACTATATGTGTAACACGACTCGAAGGCGGGACGTTTCTCTTCGTCTGCGTCCGAGCAAATAACGTTACTACGCAGCATGTCTCTTCTCCCCACCCAATATACGGAAATTGTTGGGAGGCGCAGGAAGATTCGTGGCTGCGTCGATGGCGCGGCACCACCCAGCCATCGGATCAAGTCATCATCAGCATCAGCATATCATCATCTTTTATGCTCACTTTTTTCTTTACCTTCGTACCAGCCCCCGGTTGATCAGTCTGCCATGCCGGGCCACTCCCCCTCGGGCACACCACCATCCGACCTCCATGTGGATGCCGCCGGAGCGGTCCGTCCCGGGCGCCCTTTGCTCTCATGGGAGCAGTGTGGATGGGCAGCCAAATACCAACCCCAAGACTGGGGGCGTGTCTGTGCCTGGCTGGCGACGCGCTCGGGGGATGCTCGCCCGGAGCCGTTCCTGCCGCCATGTCGAGTCACGCCCCTCCCCCCCCCCATTCCTCCAACCCTCCAACCCTCCAACCCCCCATCCCTCCATCCCTCCATCCCTCAAGCGCGAGGCTGGCGAGGCCGAGGCCCGGGCGCACGGGCTTGAGGTGCGTCTGGGCGAGGCGGAGCAGCGCGAGGCCGCGGCACTTGCCCGGGTGGCGGAGCGAGGGCTGCAGGAGGCCCATTCGCCAGCAGGGACATCCGCGCCGGCAATGGCGCCCACCCGAGGTTTCTCCGCTGCCCCCCCGCTGCTGACACGTGCCTCTTCTTCTCGAGGTTTCTCCGCTGCCCCCGCGCTCTTGACACATGCCTCTTCTGCCGTCCCCTCCCCTCCCCTCGCCCGTGGCCCAGCTTGCGGAGAAGGTCAACCCGCCCGACGATCGCTGCCTGTGCTGCCCCCGGAACTGCTGCGCGCCATCGTGGAGGCCTCCCCGTGCCCCCTCCAGACCTACATGCAGCTGGTGAGCCTCTCGCATGCCATTCGCGGGGGCCTTCGGGGCACCCTCCGCGAGCTGTCCTTCGCTGATCCCCCCGAGCCTTCCCTGGCCGGCATCACGCCCACCATCACCCCCGATGCCCTGGCCGCCCTTGTGGGGCCCTGCACAGCCCTCCGCACGCTCTCGCTTCCCGAGGGGGTCGCCTGTGCCGACCCCGGATGGGCGGACGAGGCCTTTGGGGGCCACAGCCAGCTGGCCGTCCTCAGGCAAGTGCCCTGCTCGCTCCCCGAGCCCGCCATCGAGCGCATCCTGGGCCACCTGCCCGGGCTGGCCGAGCTCACGGTCCACCCGCAGCTCCACATGAGCACCCGCCTGCTGGAGGTCCTGGCCCGCTCCTGCCCCGGCCTCCAGGTGCTGCGGTGTACCTTCCAGTCCTACGCGTACCACCTGCCGGACTTCGCCGCCCTGGCCCCGCTCTCGGGGTCCCTTCGCGTGCTCGACATCGGGGGCTTGCGGGACTCGGAGGACGGCCTGGCGGCCTTCGTGGGCAGCCTCTCGGCCCTGACCAGCCTCAGGATCGCCTGCTGCCCGTCGGCTGCCCTCGAGCCGGTCGCCTCGCATCTGGTCTGCCTCGAGGGGTTGGACGTGGGCGCTGGGGACGACCTGCCCGGCCCGTGGCTGTGCCACCTGGAGGCGCTCTCGCTGCGCCTGTCCGGATGCCCCGCGGTGCCGCTGGCCCGGCTGCTGGCCGCCAACCAGGCCACCCTGAGCCGCCTCGGCCTGACCATCCGCTTCGGCCTGGCGGCCCTCCGCCACGGGGCCGCCGACCTGCCGCCCCTGCTGGCCTCCTCGCTGGGTGGGCTGCCTCGGCTGACTCACCTGGCCCTGGCCGTGGAGGCGAGCCCTGACTGCCCGCTCGCGGCCCTGGTGCCGCCCGAGCTGGTCGACCGGCTGACGGACCTCCGCCTGCTCGTCACCGAGGGGTCCCTCGCCTTGCTCCACGGCCCCGGCGCCCCCGCTGAGCCGGA
Source organism: Paratrimastix pyriformis (assembly GCA_027972325.1). NCBI lineage: Eukaryota > Preaxostyla > Paratrimastigidae > Paratrimastix > Paratrimastix pyriformis. The sequence continues at coordinate 98,138 of JAPMOS010000102.1, forward strand.
CCCCCCGCTGCGCATCGCCAGCGGCTGAGCCTCGACGTGCAGCAGAGGGGCCCCACGCCCTGGCTGACGCTGGACTGCCCCGCCCTGGTGACGCTCGACCTGAACGGCCCTCTGGCCGCCCTGCGGTGCCCCCGGCTTCGCACCCTCCGAGCGCAGGCCACCCCGGGCCTGGCCGTGGCGGCCCCCATGCCCGATCTGGAGGAGGTCGTCTTCCGTGGGCCGCACATGGTCGACGACCCCACCTGGCTGCTGGCCGGCTCGTCACCGCGGCTTCGGGCGCTGACCCGTGTCCGGCTGACCCGGCCCGACCTGCTGGCCCGGCTGGGCGCCTGCGGGTGGCTGGTCCGCCTGAAGGAGCTGCGCCTGGACGCAGGCCGGCTCCCCAGCCCGCTGGTCCTGCGGCTGCCGGGGCAGCTGGAGCAGCTCGATCTGCGGGTCGAGGGCCACCCCGAGCCGCCCGCCTTGCCTGACCTGCAGCTGCAGGTGGCCGCCCCGGGGCTCCGCGACTTCGACCTGATCATCGCCGATTCGACCATCCCTGGCTCGACCATCCCCGGTTCGACCATCCCTGGCTCGACCATCCCCGGTTCGACCATCCACGATTCGACCATCCCCGGTTCGGCCATCCACGATTCGACCATCCCTGGCTCGACCATCGCCGGCAGTGATTGCCCCCCGCCCCCCTCCGTCCAGGTGCGGCTGCACTGCCCGCGCCTGGTTCGGCTCGGCCTCCAGTCGCCCGCCGCCACCGTGCTCTCCCTTCAGCTGGATGACGACGGGTTGGGGGACGGGGCGGAGCTGGCGCCGATGCCGCTCCGGATGCTCAGCGTTGCCGGGGGCCTCGATGGGGCCAGCCTGCTCGGCCTGCTGACCCGTCACGGGGCCCAACTGCGCGTCTTCTCAGCCCGGGGACTCCGCGCGGCTGCGAGTGCCGAGGTGTGGCTGCAGCTGATGCGCGCCCTCTGGCTGCCCCGGCTGGCCGGCCTCATGCTGGACCTCTCCGAGGCGCCCTCTGCTGGACTGTGGCTGGCCTGCCCCCGGTTGCGGACGCTCCAACTGCACGGGCTGCCCGACGGGGCCAGGGTGGTGCTCGCCTGCCCACTGCTGGAGCGGCTCGGGGGCATCAGGGACCCGGCCCAGGTGGAGCTCGTCCTGCCCGCCCCCCAGGCCCGCCTCGTGTCTTACTACCAGTAAACCCGCCGATGATGATGTTCGTGTTCCTGCCAATACATTGAAAGCGTGCCCTCCGTGCCCTCTTCGATCTGCCCGCCTCGGATGTGCCGATCTGCCGATCTGCCGATCTGCCGATCTGGCGCCACCACCTGGTTTGGGCGGGGCGGCGGCCTTCATGTGCTGCCTCGGGAAGGAGTCGCCCCGTTGGTTTGGGCGGAGTCGCCCCGTTGGTTTGGGCAGAGTCGCCCCGTTGGTTTGGGCGGGGCGGCGGCCTTCCAACGCCGAGTCCCCTCCCCACCCAAACGCCCTCTGGCTGCGGTCCGCCAAGGTGGCTTGTGGGTGGTTCCCCGAGGGCCCTGGTCGGGTCGGGTGGCTGTCTCGCTCGCGCCCAGGGGGTTCCGTCGCGGGGCCGACATGTTGGTGACCCACAACAGGACGGGGGGGTTGGGATGGGGATGGGGTTGGGGGGTTGGAGGAGCCGAATAAGATGAGCAGCAATATCATTAATTTACAAGGAACCGGGCAGCTGCGAGAAGGGGGGCGGTGTCAGCGAGACGAGATGAGGGGGGCGGTGTCAGCGAGGACGGAGCGCCGGGCCCGCGGGGGCATGGGGACAGACGGGTCCGGTGGCGGTGGCGGATGCGAGGATGTTGCCCCGGGACGAGGGCCGGCCCGCGCCCGTCTGGCTGCTCAAGGGCCGGCTGGCGGGCCGCTGGGCGCTGGATGGCCTGGGCGCCCCGCTGGCGGGCCGGCTGGCGCTCGAAGGCCGCCCCGGCACCACCGCCGGGAGGCCACCCTCCATGCCCATCACGGGAGCCGCGGCCCCTGCGACCATGGGCCCGGCCGATGCCGAGGGGGAGTATCCAGAGGGGGTGGGGCTGGACTGGGGTAGAGGGCCTGCGGCTGGGGCACCAGGGCCGGCAGGCCGCTCGAGGGGCGCAGGGGCGTCAGCGAGGCCGACAGGTCGGCGGGCGGGGAGCGGGTCCCCGAGGCGGACATCTGCCGCTCGATGGCCGGCGCCGGCACTGGGGAGGCACAGGCCACAGCGGGGGGGGGGGGGGGGCAGATGGAGAGACCAGAGAGGAGAAAGGTGAGCAGGGACACACCCGGCAGCAGAGGCAGAGGCAGGGGCAGAGGCAGAGGCAGAGGCGGCCGCGCCGACCGCCCAGGCTGGCCAGCAGGCGCCGCATGGCCTCGTTCTCCCTGCGGGCGCCCTGCAGGGTCTCCGTCAGCCCGTCCACGCGCTTCTTCCAGCTGTCGCGCATCCGGCCCCAGCAGCCCAGCCCAGACCAGACCAGGGAGCAGTCGACCGTGACCCACCGACCCACCGACCCGCCGACCCGCCGACCCGCCGACCCGCCGACCCGCCGACCCGCCGACCCGCCGACCCGCCGACCCGCCGACCCGCCGACCCGCCGACCCGCCGACCCGCCGACCCGCCGACCCGCCGACCCACCCAGCGGAGGGGGCAAGAGGGATGAGCCAAAGGCGCCGGGGCGGCGACGGACTACGCGGCCTCGGAGCGGCGCGCCTCGGCGGTCCCGTCGAGGTCGAGGCCCAGGGCCGCCAGGCTGCCCGGGGTCGGGGACACGCTGCGGGTGCCTGTGCCCACCCCACAGGCCGCCCACGGACCGACCCGCGCCACCGAACAGGAAGAGCCGCGGCGGGTGGGTGAGCAGGAGAGCCGAGACGCCAGCCAGGGCAGAGGCGCGGGGGCATGGGGGCAGAGGCGGGCTGCGGGGGCCGGCAGAGGCGGGCTGCGCGGGGGCCGGCAGGCGGACCGGTGGGGCCGGGCGAGGGGACGAGGGTCGGGCTGGTGGCAGCCAGCTGGAGCTGCTGCTGCTGCTGCTCCTGCTGGGTGCGGAGGTCGTCGACCCTGGTGAAGGCCTGCTCCTTGAGGCGCTTCTCGTGGACCAGCTGCCGCTGCAGCCGCTGCATCTCCTTGACGGCCCGGCCCTCGGTGACCTCCACCCGGCGCTGGCCGGCGGCCTGGGCCTCCTCGAGGCGGCGCAGCTCGACGTCCTTCCGCTCGAGCTCCAGGTGGAGCTTGTCCACGTCGACGTGCGACCAGCGCTTGTAGCGGGCCAGCTGGTCCTCGAGCTGCTGCAGGGTGCGCTCCTTCTGCACCTTCCACTGGACCAGGCCCAGCTTGCGCTTGTTCTGCAGGTCGAGGTCCCGCTGCAGGGCCTCCAGCTGCGACTGGGCCTCCATCATCTTGGCCAGGGTCTTGTCCAGCTCGGCGTTCTTCACTGCGCCCCCACCCCCACGCACCCGCACCCGCACCCGCACCCGCACACACGGCAGCCAGGCCGCCAGGGAGGCCGATCGATCGATCAGGCCAGGGACGGAGCGCCCGGGGAGGCAGAGGCCGCGGGGAGGGATGGCCCGGGGCAGGGGCAGCGGGGCAGGGCGCGGACGCTGGAGGAGCTCGAGGGTGCGCTCCTTGTCGTCGGCCTGGCCGGCCTGGGCCCGCTCCAGGTCGCTCTTCAGGTGCCGGATCTGGCCCCCCCGCCCCCAGCACACCACCCCGGGGTCAGTGGGGATGGCGGGGCGGGGCGGAGGATGGCGGGCAGGCACGAGCCCACAACACCTCGTGGTCAGAGGGGCGGCAGGGCAGGGTAGGGCAGGGCAGGGCAGGGCAGGGCAGGGCAGGGCAGGGCAGGGCAGGGCAGGGCAGGGCAGGGCAGGGCAGGGCAGGGCAGGGCAGGGCAGGGCAGGGCAGGGCAGGGCAGGGCAGGGCAGGGCAGGGCAGGGCAGGGCAGGGCAGGGCAGGGCAGGGCAGGGCAGGGCAGGGCAGGGCAGGGCAGGGCGGGAGCGGGGACCTTGAGCTTGTAGTGGGACTTGATGTTGACCTCGCAGACGGCGAGCTCGGTCTGCAGGCGGGTGACCTGCTTCTGCAGCTCGCTGTTGGCCATCCGCAGCTGGTGCAGCTCGGCCTCCTCGGCCTGCATCTTCAGCGCCTGCACAGGCCCATCATCGCCCACAGGCACATGCCACCAGGGTCCAGGGGCAGCAGGGGGGCAGCAGGGGGGGCAGCAGGGGGCAGCAGGGGGGCAGCAGGGGGCAGCAGGGGGCAGCAGGGGGGCAGCAGGGGCAGCAGGGCAAACGCGAGACCCGGTGCCGGGTGGGTGAGCGGCAAGCAGGGCGGGGGGTGGCGCGCGAGTGCCGGATGGGATGGCCGGGGGGCAGGGGCTGGTGGGGCGGGTGGGGATGGCCATGAAGGCCGGGGGCAGGGCCGGGAGGGATGGCCACGGACCCGCTGGCGGAGGTACTTGGAGGCGGCGCCGGCGTTGATCTCGCCCAGCTTGCGGGTGATCTCGGTGTTGAACTCGTGCAGGTTGGTGGCCATCCGCTGCTCGGCCTCGGCCCGGTAGGTCTGGAAGTCCCCCTTGAGGCGCATCAGCCGGCTGGTCATGTCGGTGATCAGGCCCTGGTACTCCTGCTGCACCGAGGCTCGCACCACCCGCTCCTGGGCCGCCAGGGCGGCCGTCGCGTTGCGCAGCTGCCCGTTGAGGCGCTCCACCTCGAACAGGAAGTCGTACGCCCGGGTGCTCACCTCGGCCTCGACACGCCGCCGCAGCCGCTGCCAGGGGAAAGGCAGGGAGGTGCGAGGTGAGACAATGATGGGTGCGTGCCGAGGGGCGGCGCGGGCCGGAGGGGGCCGAGGGTGGGGGCCGAGGGTGGGGGCCGAGGGTGGGGGACGAGGGCGGGAACGAGGGGCAGCAAGGCGGGGAAGCAAGGCGGGGAAGCAAGGCGGGGAAGCAAGGCGGGGAAGCAAGGCGGGGCAGCAAGGCGGGGCAGCAAGGCGGGGAAGCAAGGCGGGGAAGCAAGGCGGGGAAGCAAGGCGGGGAAGCAAGGCGGGGAGGAGGGCGACCTTCTCGTCGAGGAGGCGCATGCGGCCCATGTACTCGAGGCGCTGCTGCAGGTCGCCGTTGCGCTGCTGGAGGGCGTCGATTTGCAGCTGCATGGCCCCGGTCCGCTCCCGCAGCCGCTGCTCGCCCCACCCGAAGAGCCGCTCCGCAAAGTCCGCAACCTGCAGCCCCCAGCCCGGGATGGGGACCGCGCAGGGAAGGAGGGCAGGGCGCCCCGTGAGATGAGCCTCTTCGAAAGCGACCGGGATCGGGGCCGCACAGGGTTGTGTGCGGTGTGTGCGGTGTGGGAGTGTGCGGTGTGTGCGGTGTGGGAGTGTGCGGTGTGTGCGGTGTGTGCGGTGTGTGCGGTGTGTGCGGTGTGTGCGGTGTGTGCGGTGTGTGCGGTGTGTGCGGTGTGTGCGGTGTGTGCGGTGTGTGCGGTGTGTGCGGTGTGTGCGGTGTGTGCGGTGTGTGCGGTGTGTGCGGTGTGTGCGGTGTGTGCGGTGTGTGCGGTGTGTGCGGTGTGTGCGGAGTGCGATGTGCGGGGGTACGGACGCAGCGGTTGAAGTGGGACTCGGTGAAGAGGAGGGCCTGGTCCTCGCTGTCGGTCGTGGCCCGGATGGCGCGCCGCTTGAGGACGGTCATCATGGCCGCCAGCAGCTCGGCCTTGCGCTCGTACGCATCGAGGTCCTCGGGCCCGCCGGCCCCGCCGGCCCCCCCCAGGGCGCCCCCGGAGCCCCACCGGGTGGCCACCAGGGACTTTGCCTCGGGGCCTGCCTGCTGCTGGCCGCTGGTGAGGCGCTGGCGGAGGTCGCCCCCGTTGCGGTCGGACTCGGTCAGGGCCCGCTCGAGCTCGGCCACCAGCACCCGGTGGCCCTGGACGGCCACCCCGATGGCGTCCTGGAGCAGGGTCTTGTCCAGCTCGCACCGGATGCGCTCGCACTGCAGGTGGCACCAGGCCGCCTCGGTCAGGTGGTCGGGCCGCAGGTCGGCCGAGCGGCGCTCGCTGCCCAGGGGCCCCGGCTGGGGCCGCTCGAAGCCCGACCGGCGGCCCTCCTGGTTGGCGGCCGCCAGGGGCTCCAGCACCAGCCCCACGTAGGCCGCCCGGGCCTGGGCGAAGGCGGCGCAGCTGGGGATGGCGGCCAGGCCCAGGATGCGGCAGAGGAAGGCCCGCTTGAGCTGGTGCAGGGCCAGCGCGTCCACCAGGTACTGCAGCGCCAGGTGCAGGGCCTCGATGGGGTGCGAGGTGGCCCCCATGACGCGCCCCTCCCGCATCAGGTCGTCCAGCCCCGTGTCCTGCCCGCCCCCACCCAAACACCCCGCCCCAAAGCCCATGCCCATGCCCAGACCCACGACCGGGTGAGGATGGGTGCCAATGGGGGCGCGAGTGTGGTGGCGGTGGGGCGCGAGTGTGGTGGCGGTGGCGGTGGCGGTGGCGGTGGGGGGGCAGGGCAGCCGACGCAGGGGATGGCGCGCACGCTGCATGGCGAGAGGAGGGGTGTGCCAGGGGCCGGGGCCGGGGCCGGGGCCGGGGCCGGGGACGGACGATGGAGATCTTCTCGGAGTTGGCGCACTGCAGGTCGCCGCTGGGCAGGCCGGCCAGGAAGTCGCGCAGCTCCCACAGGCGGCTGCTCGGGTGGGCGCTGGTCCACAGCCAGGGCGGCAGGGACCCGTGCACCGCGTGCGGGGTGGCCGTCAGCGCCCCCAGGCCCAGCCCTTGGCCCCGCTTGCCGCTCCCTGGCCCCAGCAGCAGCCCACCGCCACCATCAGCAACACCAGGACGGGAGGAGACGGATGAGACAGAATGGGTCAGACGCCCCGCGAGAGCGAAGGGGCCCGGGCGAGCGGGAGTGGGCGGGGCGCTGGGTCAAGGGGAGGCGCCAGGCCAAGGGGTGGGGCGTCCAGGGCCGGCGGGTCGGCGGGCGGGAGGCGGCCGGACGGACCGGGGGCCACGATGGACCCTGTGCCAGCCTCGGGGTCGCCCCCGTCGGGGCCCTCGGCCAGGCCCATGTCCGAGCCCAGCGCCCGGGCGGGCCGTTGGCGGAGCGTCTCGACGGCCCCGTCGGCCCCGCTGGCCGTGAAGCCGGTCGCGATGGCCAGCCCTGCAGCCCCCAGCCCAGCCGCCACACCCAGCAGCGACAACCCCACCAAGGACCCAAGGCAGCCGGTGCTGAGCCGCCTGGCCGGCAGCACCGTAGCAGAGCAGAGGGGGCGGAGGGGGGCGGAGGGGGGCGGAGGGGGGCGGACCCTTGGCCGCGGCGGGCCCCTCATCCTTCTTCGGGGCTCCCGAGGCGGGCTGGTCCTTGGCCTGGCCCTTGGCCTGGTCCTTGGGAGCTGCCGGGGCCGGGGACGGGGCCGGGGCCGGGGTGGCCGCCGGGACGCCCTCGATGGGCGGCAGGGGCGGCGCGTCGAGCAGCAGGTCAGGCACGCCCAGTGCGCCCCGCTTGGGCTGCAGACGACGCACGCCCAGACAGGCCATACCAATACCATCCCGATGGTCGGGCGGCAGACCCCCCATCGCGAAACGGCCATGAGCGATGAGCGGGTGCGGTGGGCGGCAGACCCCCCAGTCCAAGAGCGATGAGCGTGTGCGGTGGGCGGGAGGGGGCGCGGCGTGGGGGCGAAGGGTCCCCGGGGGGCGGCGGGGCGCGGACCTGGGAGCAGGTCGAGATGAAGCTGGGCAGCAGGGTCAGGGCCGGCGGGTAGGGCCGCATGGGGGCCCCCAGGGCCGCCGGGCTGCAGCCGCCGTAGGAGCTGCCCACCAGGGGCAGGGCGCTCAGGTAGGCCGTGGGGGCGTTGAGCAGCGTCAGCACGTCGCCCCGCGAGAGGACCGAGAAGGGCCCCTGGTAGACCAGCCGCGGCAGCGACCCATGAGGCGCCCCCAGGGCCCCGCTCGCCAGGACATTCGCCGGGGCGCCCGACCCCTGCAGCCGCGAAGGAGAGCGCCGTCAGACCAGAGGAGGCAGTGGAGGCAGTGGAGGCAGTGGAGGCTGTGGAGGCTGTGGAGGCTGTGGAGGCTGTGGAGGCTGTGGAGGGAGAGGGGAGGGCATGGAATGGGCGCGAGGCGACTGGCGGGGGTCTGGCCGTGGCAGGTGCGGACGGAGGTCTCGGTGAGGACGGGGTTGCGGGCCGCGGCGACGGCCCCGTCGGGCAGGACGAGGTAGCGGGCCGTGAAGGTGGCCGGGCAGTAGCGGATGGTGCCGGCCTCGTTGTAGGGCAGCCCGCCGCCCCCCTCGCCGCACCGCTCGCGGGCGCCCCGGACCCAGCCGTAGGTGCCGCGGACCCCGACCCGGCCCAGGCCGCCCGTCCCGAGGAGCCCGTTGCCCAGCAGGGGCGGGCCCTGGCCGATGTAGCCCCAGCCGATGCCCCCTGCGCCCACAGCCCCGTCCGCGCGGCCCCATCAACGGCCGAGCCGACAAGCCAGCCCCAAGCAGCACACCGGCCAGGCACAACCAGCCCGACAGCCCACTCGCCACTCCACGCCTCTCCACACCACTCCACGCCACTCCACGCCACTCCACGCCACTCCACGCCACTCCACGCCTGCCACGCGGGGGAGGAGAACCCCCCCCCCCCCCCCCCCCCTGTGGGGCCGGGCCGCGGACCGGGGCCCAGCGGGTTTGGGATGGAGAATGTCGTGCCGGCCTGGTTGACGAAGACCCCCGAGTAGCCCTGGCTGGTGAAGGGCCCCCCGTCGAGCATGTCCTGCAGCGGCGCCAGCCCCGTCCCGTCCTCGCCTGCATGTCCCCCCCGAGCCCGCCAGGCGGTGGGTGGGTGGCGAAGGTGAGGCGGAGGAGGAGGATTTGGTGGTGGGGCGGTGGGGCGTGCCGGGTGGACGGACCGCCCAGGACCCAGGGATGCTCCGAGGCGAGGCGCTGGGCGCCGGCGTGGGTGAGGGTCGGGTGGGGCACCAGGGCCCGGCTCGTGGCCGGGAACCCGGGCCGCTCCTGCCGCGGAGAGTGCCGAGGGCGCGCCGTGGGTGGGCGGGGTGCGTGGGCGCAGATGAGGGCAGCAGCCATGGCGCCGTGGGTGGGCGGGACCTCGCCGTGAGCGGGGGCCCGAGGGGCGAGTGGGCACGTGGCGAGGGCCGGAGGAGGCAGGGCGGACCTTGGTGCCGGGGCCGCCCGTCCCGTCGCCGGTGGCCATGACGGCGCCCGGGTGGGTGATGAAGGGATGCGCAAAGACGGCCGGGGTGGCCGTGTGGCGGGTGTAGCTCAGCAGGGCCCGGTGCACCACCGCGTAGCTGGCCTCGCTCTGCCGGGACAGGAAGGAGTCCTGCGCCCACACAAGCCCCCAGCCCCCGGCGGCCCCCCGGCCCCCGCATACAGCCAGCAAATGAGCACGGGGGCGGCATGTCAGACATAGCCCTCGAATCATGCAATTGTCCTTCCCCGAACCCCGAGGGGAGCCATTCCATTCATGAGGTGCGCTTCCCGTTGCCGGGATGGCGATGCCGGGATGGCGACGGGGAGCCTCACCGGGTGGGTGCGGACCTCGAGGTTGTTGAGGAAGAGGCGGAACTTGAGGGCCAGCAGGGTGGCCCGGTCCTTGAGGAAGCCCAGCACCCGGAGGGCCCCCTGGTCGGAGGTGTCCTGCTTGGAGATGGTCTCCACCTCGGCCTTGATGCTCTTCAGCTGCCCCGGCACCCCCTCGTACCCGTGCCCTGCCCACATGCCCCATCGTCGCAGCCGCGGGTCAGCAGTCATCGAGGCCAGTGCGAGGGCGAGTGGCGAGTGGCGAGTGGCGAGTGGCGAGTGCGAGGAAGGGCAAGAAGGGAGGAGGATGCGTTGGGGCGGGGGCGGGGGCGGGGGCGGGGGCGGGGGCGGGGGCTGCGGACCCTGGACGAAGGGCCCCAGGGCGGGGTCGGACTTGTTGAGGGGGGCCATGGCCATGAGGTACATGAGGATGTCCCCCAGGGCCAGGTAGAGCTCCAGGGCCATGCGCAGGTTGCGCGGGTTGACCACGCCCTCCCCCTGGCGGAAGATGTCCCGGAAGTGGGGCACGTACCACACCTGGGCCGTCCCCAGCTGGCCCTCCTCCAGCAGCAGGTCCAGCTCCTTCTTCTCCCGGTGCAGCCCCTGCGGCCCCCACGGCCCAGCCCGGCCCAGCAGAGGCACCAGCCCATCAGGAGCGGCGGCGGTCAGACACGACGCGGCATTGTGATAGGGGCTGGGGCGAGGGAGATGGAGGGGGAGGGCCGGCGGGGCGGACGCTCTTGGCCTCTGCGGCCGGGCCGGGGTCCTCGGCCATCTTGAAGGGCTCGCAGGGGGCCGGCAGGCGGGCCACCTGGGCGGCCAGGTCCTCGACCTGGCGGGCGAGGTGGGTCTTGAGGGCGAAGTGGTGCATGTCCTGCATGAGGTTGCGGCAGTACGAGGCGATCAGGCTGTACTTGAGCTGCCGCAGCTTCTTGGCGATCTCGCCGCTCTTGTGCCGCTTCAGGATGTGCACGCTCTTCTCGTTGTACCTGCAGGGGCAGGGGCAGGGGCAGGGGCAGGGGGTGGGGGTGGGGGTGGGGTGGTGAGGGCGATGAGTGAGCACGGCGCTCCAGGATGGGCACGTTCTTCTCGTTGTACCTGAGGTGGCACCGGGGCGGGCGAGCGGGTGGGTGGGTGGCGGGTTGGGGTGGTTGGACAGGGCGAGTGGGCGGCCGAGGCGCGGACCCGGCCAGGATGATGTTGCGCATGCCCTGCTTGTGGGCGTTCAGGGGCAGGAAGAGCGAGGCCGCGTCCCGCAGGGCGACCCGCTTCCACCGGCGCAGCTGCTGCTCGGCCTGCACCGTCACCGCCACGCACCCGGCCCACCACCACCACCATCACCACACGCACCCACCCGAGGCGGTGAAGCGGACAGAGGCGGACCCGGCCCCCACTGGGGACCAACCGGAGGGTTTCCGGCCCAACCCAACCCCACAAGGTGGAAGGGCAGGGGCTGGGGGAGGGGCTGGCTGGGGCGGGGCCGGACCTGGGCCTGGGCGCCCTCGGTGGCCGTGTTCGAGCGGACGGCCGTGATGAAGGTGCGGGTGGTGCCCCCGTACAGCTGGTCCTCCTGCCCGCCCGCCATGCGGGGCGACACAGCACCCCCATGCAGCAACGTGCGCACGCAGCCATCACGTGAGACGACAGCGAACGAGACTGAAGGTCCCCGAGAGGGGCCTGGGCCGGACGGGGGGTGGGGTGTGCGGGAGCGGGGAGCGTGGGGCCGACCATGCGGTGGAGCTGGACGTAGTAGCGGTCGAGGGGCGCCTGGTTGTACTGGACGGCGATGACGAGCAGGTTCTTCTGGAGGACCTGCACCTGGGCCGCGTGGCGCAGTTCGGCCAGGCCCTGGGCCTGGAAGACCCGCTTGAGGCCCCGCAGCGAGGCGAAGTCGAACTCGGCCATGCTCCGCTCGAACTCGGCGATGGCGAAGTTGATGTGCGCGTCGGGCGGCTGCAGCGAGACGGCCCCCCCGCTGCTCGGCTCGCCGCCCGCGTCCTCCTGAAGGGCATCCATCCATCCACCCAGGCGCCCCAGCCGGGCCAAACAAGGTCGGATGCCACCCGCGTCCCGCCACAGGAATGAGCCACGTGGGCAGCAGGGTGGAAGGTGGCGGACGGGGTGGATGGGGCGGGACAAGGGCCAGGCGGTGGGGCAGGCGTGTGCGAGTGGGCGGGCGGGCGGGCCGTGGCGACCTCGATCTCGTCGTCGATGCGCCGCTCGATGTGTGTGGCCGCGTCGAACTGGATCGGGTCCAGCTCCAGGTGCCGCACCGTCCTGCGCCCGCCCCCCCAGGGCCGCACAGAGAGCACCCGGGGCAGGGAGGGGCGCCGCGTGATGGGCCAAAGGCAGCAGGCAGACGGGATAGGCAGGTGGGATGGGCCAAGGGCAGCAGGCATGCGAGATGGCGGCAGTGCGAGGCGAGGCCTGGGCTGCCTGGCACTGGCCAGAGAGCCAGACAGGGGAGAGGGGAGAGACAGGGGTCCCGGGCGGGGCGGACGGACTTGCCCACGCAGCGGGCCTGGAGCTGGTAGGCCGAGAAGAGGGTCTCGGTGAGGAAGAGCGAGTTGAGCAGCTCCTGGCGGAGGCGGACGGCCTCGAGGGCGTTGCAGAGGAGCTGGGTCGAGGTGAGCAGGGTCCCCTCGCTCTCGGCGGCCCCGTCCCCGTCGGGCCCCCCGGGCGGCTCGGGGCTGCGCGGGTGGGGCGAAGGTCCCCGGGTGGCCCCCGAGCGGGACGTGTCCGGCCCGCCGGGGGGCTGGTCGGTGCCCGAGGTGGGCGGGCGCGAGCCCGAGGCGGCCAGCAGGGCGCCCGTCGAGGGGGAGGCCGTGGCGGTGAGCTGGTAGGACTTGATGATCTCCTGGACGGCCACCGAGACGGCCACCGGGTCGTCGATCAGCAGCTCCGACTGGGCCCGCTGCACCGTCTCCAACACCTTCTCCTGGCCCAGCCCGCCCGCCTCCTGCAGCCCCCCATCCGCCGCCGCCCCCCATCCGCCGCCGCGCCGCCCCCACGAGCCGGCAGCCAACCCACCAAAACCATCGACGACAATCAACCGATGAGGGATGGAGGGATGGAGGGATGGAGGGATGGAGGGATGGAGGGATGGAGGGATGGGATGGGATGGGATGGGATGGAGGGGATGGAGGGATGGGATGGGATGGAGGGGATGGAGGGATGGGGATGGTGTAGGGCGGGTGGGGGGAGCGGGTGCGGGCCTTGCCCAGGGCGTCCCACTCGAGGAGGGCCTGCTGCAGGATGGCGCACCGCAGGGCGCTCACAGCCAGCGGGGAGGCTGGCCCACACCAGCCACACACCGCCACGACCGCACAATCCGCGATGAGCCGGGGCAGTGTGAGGCGGTGCGGTGCAGGAGTGGCGGTGCGATGCGGGGGAGCAGGGCTGGGCCAGGCCGCGGACCGGGCTGGTGGACGCGGCGGGTCTCGTCGAAGACGTAGGCGAGCAGGGCCGGGATGCGCTCGACGGCCGCGAAGGAGGGCGCGAACTCGAAGAGCCGGAACCGGTGGCCCTCCTGGTACAGCGACACATCTGCCGCCCGCAACCAGCCGGGCAGGGGCAGGGGGCAGGGGGCAAGGGGCAAGGGGCAAGGGGCAAGGGCAAGGGGCAAGGGCAAGGGGCAAGGGGGGGGGGGGGCAGGGGGGGCAAGGGGCAAGGTGAAGGGGGGGGGGGAAAACAGCAAGGATGGAATGGGGCGGGGGTGGCTGGGTGGGCATGGAGGCGGAGGCGGCCGCCTGGGCCGAGAGGTCCCGCTCCACCCCAAGCTGCCGCCCGGCACAACAGGGCGACCGACCACGGGATGGCGGGACAGGCCGGGCAAGGTGAGTGGGAGGTGAGTGGGGGCACGGTGGCGGGGCGGGCGGCGAGAGTGAGTAGTGGGTGGGGGCGCGGACCTGGGCGGCCATGATGTCGTAGAGCAGGTTGGACTGCAGCTCGAGGGCCACGATCTCCGAGGCGTAGCTCTCGCTGAAGTAGGGCCCCTCCAGGTCCAGCTGGGGCCGGGCGGCCATCAGGTCGGTCACGATCCGGGCCAGCCGCAGCTGCAGGGCCCGATCGAAGGTGTGCTCGTAGGCCTCCATGTACAGGTCCACAAGCCGCCTGCCCGCCCAGTGGCCCAGCGGCCCGGAGGCCCAGCGACCCCGCGGAGGCCCCAGGGGATGAAGATATGGGTGATGGGCACGACCGAGGCGGATGAGCCGGCCGGCAGGCGGGGAGAGAGAGGGGTGTGATGGGGCGGGTGGGGCAGAGGCAAGGGCCGAGGTGGGCCGGACCGCTTGCAGTTCTGGTACCAGGCCTCGCACTCGTAGATGTCCGCCAGGATGGCAGCCCGATCGACGGCCACCGAGGTGCCGCCTGTCACGTCAGCAGGGGCCAAGCCAGGGTGAGGACCGCGATGAGGGCAGGGAGGGCCGAGCGAGCGGGGATGAGGGCGGGCAGGGGATGCTGGGGTCACGGGGCGGTGTGGGGCGGACTGAGGGGCCCCTTGGCGGGCGGCTGGCGGGGCGTCGGCGAGGAGGACGAGCGGGGTGTGGCGGCCGAGGCCCCCCCGAAGACGGGGCTCCCCTGGGGGCCGCTCTGGCCGGGCAGCCTGTCGGGCCAGAAGAGAACAGCCGCACATCAGCCAGAAGAGAACAGCCGCACATCAGCAGGGCGGGGGAAAGCCGAGCCGCCCGTGTCCGAGGTGGGGCCGAGGGGCCGAGGGGCCGAGGGGGAGCGGGGCTGGGGTGCGGCCGGTGAGGCGGGGCGGACCCGAGGCCTGCCTGGCCCTGGCGGATGGCGGCGTTGATGTACTGCGAGCCGATGTGCAGCAGCTCCCACTCGAGGTCGCTCATGTCCTCCAGGGCCGCGTCTGCCGCCCACCCGGCAGCCCCAGCCAGCGGCCCATCAGGGAGGGGAAGGCCAATGGGGGCCCATGGCGGCGAGAAGGAGAGGGAAAGATGGAGAGAGGGGGAGGGGGTACCGACCGTAGACGACGAAGATGCCCTTGGGGTCGCGCAGGCGCATGCTGCCGCCCTCGAGCCACTCGACTTGGTCCTCGCGGTTCTCCAGCCCTGCACCCGCCCCCGCCCCCGCCCCCCCCCCCCCCCCCCCCCCCCCCCCCCCCCCCAGCACAAGGACAAGCACAGGGACGAGCACAGGGACAAGGACAAGCACAGGGACAAGCAGAACATCGCCGCCCGCGACGAAGAACAAACGGCCAGCGGACCGGGTGAGGCGAAGCCAAACCCATCCTCCACAGCCACAACCGCCTACCCCATGCCCCATGCCCCACGCTCACCCATCAGCCGGCGGACCGGTGAGGGAGTGCATGTCGATGGCCGAGAGGTCCGCAAGGGGGAAGGGGTCCCCCTCGACGGGGGCCGGCGCCATGCCCATGTCGGTCGGCCCCGGCACCGCGCACCGGGCCGCTCGGGCCCCAGACGAGGGGCCCCCAGGGCCGCCAGCAGGCTGAGCGGGCATCCACCATCCCATCCCACCCATCCCGCCCCAGCCCGTCGATCGCATCCCAGCAAGCGGTCAGCAAGAAGCAGCCAGCCAGCCGGGTCCCATCACCCGCCCAGCTGGGCTCCCCCAAGGCCTCCGGGCCGGGGCGGAGTCAGCGCGGGGGCGACCTGCTCGGCCTTGGGGTCGGCAGTCATGCCGGCCGTGAAGCGCTGCCGCCGGGTGGCCGTCTCCTCGCTGTCCCAGGGGAAGCCCAGCCCCTGCGCCCACCAGCCCCACCCACGGTCGACGCACGCCCCGGTGCGGCGGGATGTGTGGATGTGAGAGTGCAAGAGGGTGCGAGGGTGCGAGGGTGCGCGGTGCGCGGGTGTGCGGGGGGGGGGGGGGGGGGGGGGGGGGCAGCGTGCGGACGTCGAGGGCCAGGCGCCGCTGGACGGAGCGGAAGTAGTTCAACGAGGCGAGCACCCGCTGCTGCAGCTCCCGGGTCCGGGCGTGCCGCAGCAGGAACAGCGCGGCCAGCTTTCGGGACGACAGGGTGCGCTGCCCGGGCCCCGGCGAACCCAAACCAAGGAAGGACCTGAGCCCGCCAATCCCAGCCATCCCAGCCATTCCAGCCGACCAACCGACCAGCCGACCAGCCGACCAGCCGACCAACCATCCATCCAGCACGGGAAAGCCGGAGGGCGAGGGCAGCCGACAGACGTTGCGCTTGCTGGTCCGCGAGGCGGCCGTCCGGGTGGTGGGCGAGCCCTCGGACTCATCGGGCCGCTCCATGGAGGGCGTCGGCTGCACGGCCCCACAGGCCCCACAGTCCCAGCCAGCATCACATGAGCCCGAGCCGAGCCGAGCCGAGCCGAGCCGAGCCGAGCCGAGGGACTGAGGACCATGCACTCATCCAGGAGGGCCATGCACACATCCAGGAGGGCCATGCACACATCCAGGAGGGCCAAGGGTGCCAGGTGGAGTCGTGGCCGCGGAGGGGGGGGGGGGGGGGGGGGGGAGGCATGGAGGATGGGGCCGCGCGACGGACGGTGCGGCCCCGGACGATGGGGGCTGGGGGCAGCATGCCGTCGGGGGCCGGCCCGGCGGCGGTCAGGTGGCGCCGCTCGAGGGTCGCCGCGTTCTGCAGGGTTCGCCACCAAACGCCAAGAAGAACGAACCACAGGCGGCCATCAGGGCAGGCCGGGCAGAGGCACCATGGCTGCCTCGGCGCAATGGTCGGCGGGGCAGGGGTGGGCAGGCGAGCAGGCGGGCGGGCGGGCGGGCGGGCCTGGTTGGTGTCGGCGACGGCTTCGGATGCGCCGCTGATCCGCTGCACGTGGGCCGCAGCCTCCTCTTTGGCCTTCTGGATGAGCCGCACCACGTCGGCCTGCTCCAGGTTGCGCATCTCCATCCGCAGCAGCGCGTCCACCTCCTGCAGCCGCCGCGGCGCCGCCAAGCAGCCGGCCCGAGGCGTGAGGATGGATGGCAGGGGGCAGGGGGGACAGGGCGAGCGGGAGACGAGAGCGGGACGGGGAGGGGAGGGGCGAGGCGAGGCGAGGCAAGGGGAGGGGAGGGGCGGACGGTTGCCATCAGGGCGGCCCCCTGCATCTGCTGGGTCTGGCTGATGACGGGCTGGGCACTGAAGAGGCGCCACGAGGCCTTCTTCAGGAAGGTCGTCCCGGGCCCGGGGCTCAGCTCCAGCCCGGCGACCCCGCCCGCCCCGCCACTGGCCGGGGCCCCCTCGCGGGGAGGCGAGAAGCTCCCCGTTGGGCCGGCTCCGTCACGGGCCCCACCCGCCGACCCGCTCCGAGCTGCCCCGCCCACACGGCCATGACGACACACACCCCACCGGCAGCAGTGAGCCGGGTCGACGGCAGCCCCCAGGGGACGAGGCAGGGGGGGCGAGGCACGGCAGGGGTGGCGAGGCATGGCGGCCAGGGGAGCGAGGCATGACGGCCAGGGGGCGAGGCGAGGCAGCCAGGGGGCGAGGCATGACGGCCAGGGGAGCGAGGCATGACGGCCAGGGGAGCGAGGCATGACGGCCAGGGGGCGAGGCGAGGCAGCCAGGGAGGCGGGGCGAAGCAGGGCAGCGGGCTGGGCGGACCGGGGCCGGCAGCAACCACCCCCGAGACGAGGGGGCACAGCTCGTAGGGCGGGTTGGTGGTGGCGGCGACCTGCTTGGCGTGGATCTGGGCGAACTTTTGCATGGCTGCAGGCGGTTCAGTCAGGCGGGGGCGAGGGACGGGGAAGCGGCATGGGAGGATGGACACAGGAGGGACGGGGGAGCGGAATGAGGGACGGGGGAGCGGCACGAGAGAAAGGGGAGCGGGGCGGCGGCGCCTGACGGACCGCGGAAGCAGAACTCCTCCCCGCCGGCCTTGGAGAGGCTGTCGTGGATGTCTGTCCGCCCCGACGGAGCCCCGAAGGTCATCAGACACTGCCGGCAAGAGGTCCCCGCCGGGAGGCGAAGGGAGGCGAGGGGCTGCACGAAGGGGGCGGCCGAGGCTGCACGAGGGGCGGCGGACCGAAGTGGTTGCCGAGCTGCTCGAGGGTCGCGTCGAGGAGGCCCGCGTCGGCGATGAGCATGGGCAGCCCCGGGGCCGGCTGGGCCGAGGGGCCCGCACCCCCGCCCGTGACGCTGCTCCGCGAGGCCGGTGAGCTCACCTTGGGATTGTTCTGCCGCAGCGGCCCACCACAAGAGGTCAGCCACGGAGGCTGGGACTGGGTGGGCAGAGGCAGGCGGGGGCAGGGGCGGACCAGGATCTCGACGCTGCGTCGGCAGAGGTCGTGCCGGTGGGTGTAGGTCATCCACTGGGCCGAGGGGCAGTGGAGGGGGGCAGAGGGTCAACCATCGGACGCGGGGAGGCCGGGGAGGCCGGGGAGGCCGGGGAGGCCGGGCCGGGCAGACCATGAGGCGCGAGAAGAACTTGTTGAGGCGCCTCGAGGCCCGGGCCGAGTAGACCGTCTCCCGCAGGCAAACCTGCGCCCGGCCCACCACAAGACAACGGCTGAGATCACCCCCTTGGCGGGCAGCCACCATCCACGGCCCGCCTCTGCGATCGCCCCGCCAACACCGCCGTCGCCGTCCACCACCAGCGGGACCCGGGCGCTCGAAGGGGGCCCAGGCCGGGTGCGGGCCTGGATGTCGTCGGGGGAGAGGCCCGTCTGGGGGTCGAGGTCCCCCTCGGGCCGCTGCTGGGCGGGGCCCTCGCTGATCTCGCGGATGCCCAGCATGGCCGCCAGGGACTTCTTGCCCCCGGCCCCTGCGCCTCCCTCCGCGCCCTCGCTTGTGGGCCCGGGGCCTGCCCCTGGGGCCGGTGGTGCGGGGCCGCCATCCGCACCCGGGGCCGCAGCCGAGATGCCGCCCGGGAAGAGGCTTGGCGGCCCCGGGGCGCTGCCCGCCGCCGCGGCTTCCTGCAGCCCGTCAGCCGCCCAGGGGAAGAGGAAGGGAAGGGCCCACGGGGACGGCGGGGAGGGGGAGACAGGGGTGGAGGAGGGAGAAGACAGGGGCGGAGGAGGAAGGGGCGCAGGGAGTATGAGTACTGTGTTTCGTGGGTCCGAGTCAAGTTGGGGGAGAGGATAAGGGAGCGGGAAGGTGGAGAGCGGGTGCGGGGCGGCCGTGGGGACCTGGGCCTGCTCGATCTTCTGAGCCGACTGGGCGGCCAGGGCGCCCTCGAGCCGGCCCAGCCGGGCCGAGGCGTCGTCGTACTCGTAGTCGATCCGCTCGATGGCCTGCCGGAAGGCCGCCTGGGAGTGCTCGGCCATGTCCCGCCGCTTGCCTGCAGGGGGACCCCACCCAGGGCGGGGCGGGGCAGGGCGGGCGAACGGGGGGACGGGGCAGCGTCACGACATGGAGTTCCCGGCGCATGCACACAGACAAAAGCGGGCCCAACGTGCGAGGAGGCCACACTTCTTGTAGATCAGCCGCTCCTTGCGCTGCTCGAAGAAGTGCATCAGCATGTCCGGGATGAGGGCGGGCGTGATCGTGGGCACCCCGGCTGCCTCGACCTCCTCGCTGAGGAGATCTGCCTGGAAGAGATGCGGTTCAGGAAATTGAACCTGCGATATTGCATCGAGACACTGCTTTCGGTCGGCCCGAAATTGGGGGATTTTAAATGTATCGGGTCGGAAAGCCAGAGGCTGTGGGAGAACCATACTGTCAGGGGCAGTGTAAAGCATTCTCCGGTTATCGTGGAGTTCTTTGCAATCACCGATAATGGTCTCCAGGCGATGCTCCAGCAGGCGCTGCTCGAAGCTGTACTCACCATTCTGCCAGTCCTGGAACGAAAAAGAGTCTGGATATTTCTGGTGATATTCCTCGGTTAGTTTGATGTTTTCGGCGTGCTTGTCAGCGTCGGCAGCCATCATCGACGCCGCCTTGTTCCCAGAAAGAATATCGTCAACCCGAGGTTCTCGCGATTTGCGGGCCTTGTTGAACTTCATATTGAAGGCTTGACGAAAGAACGCGTGAAAATACGGGAAAGACAAAGCGCGGAAAATACGGGAAAGGGTGGTACAAACCGAACTTGAACGATGAACAGGATGAACAATTTTAGGTTGGGATCAAATGCCCAGCACCAGGTGGCCTTCCACCGGGAACCCAACTCCGCTTTATTGTTTTCCATTCTTTCCTCAGCCCAGAGCGGCCAGTCACTCCCGAGGCGTCACTGACGTCACGTCACTCTGTCAAAAGTCCAGCAGCACCGAGGATCGGCGGATCATTGGCCGAAAATTTCCGCCCCTCTCGTTTCGGGGAGAGGATGAAAAGAACGATTATTATATCAGTGGTGTGGTTCCTGTGCATTTCGTTTGGAACGATCGCAGGAGGAAGTCTGTCCCAATGGGGTGGTGGGGTGCAC
The DNA here is from genome assembly GCA_027972325.1 of Paratrimastix pyriformis. Taxonomy (NCBI): domain Eukaryota; phylum Preaxostyla; family Paratrimastigidae; genus Paratrimastix; species Paratrimastix pyriformis. The sequence continues at coordinate 117,935 of JAPMOS010000102.1, forward strand.
GCAGGTGGATGCATGCATTGCGACGAGGAGAACATGATCTCACTGGCGCTCCTTTTCTCTGGTTAGCTGACCTATCGAACGGAGATCCTTCCGATCCCGCTGGCTATTGGAAACATGTGGAGTTGCTGGCTAATCCTCCGGCGAACAGCCATTTCGGTTCGGTCACGACCGTTTTCGGGGTCTGTTTGATTTATCTGAAGGTTATCTCCCATCATTCGAACCGCTTGTCCCGGACACAGGACTGGCTTTTCGTCGGTGCGCCCGATGCCACAGTTGAAGGGGAGACGCACGCTGGGTCGTTGTACATCTTCTCACGGCATCTCGGGGGGACGGATCACTGGGGGCTGCGCCAACAGCTGACCTCTCCGACTAGCCCAAAGCACAATGCGACGTTTGGATGCTCTGCCCAGGCCCGGGCCGGCGTCCTGGTCGTGGGCGAGTGCGGATACCCGGTGGACGACGGGGGCCTCGAGACGGGTCCGCCTGGCGTGCCCCCATCTTACCTCCACTCCGCAGCCCCTCGCCATTTCCCTGATCCTCCGTGCCCACACTCGCGTCCCCCTAGGCATGGTTTATGTCTATCAGCTCGATGCCGGCACCAATTCCTGGGCCCACGTGTCCTCGGTCCGGCCGGGCCATGTGGGGGTGGGTTGGGGGACCTCGGTGGCACTGAGCGCTGACAGCTCCATCCTGGCCATCGGTTGCCTGGGGAACGTCACCACCACCCCGGGTTCAGTCACTATCATGTACGGTCTGTCGTGGAGGGCGTCTTCCTCGGCCCCTCACGTCCCACGTTCCTCTCGTGTGTGGCTGTCTGATCCAAATCATCTCTGCAACAGACCCTGCAGCCACCGCCAACTGGGCCGTGAACCAGACCCTGACGGGTCCCGCGAACGGTGCACTCTTTGGCACCCGCCTGGCCGCCTCAGAGGACGCCTCTCTGCTGCTGGTCTCCAGCCCCGGCAGCGGCGCCACCGCCAGCGCCTATCTGTACTCCCTCGACCCGGGTCCGCCCTGTGCTGCCGGCTCTCGAGGCACCCCACGCCCCTGGACCATGACCAGCTCCTCCTCCTCGCTTCTCCCTTCTTCATGCGCCGCCCCTTCTTTCGTCTCCTCCCTTCGTCGCCTCCTGCCCTCCCAGCCACGTCCCACTGGGCCCAGACGCACGCCTTCCCCACCTCTGGCGTGGGCGACGGCGAGTCGATCGCCATGGGGGCCAACAATCAGGTCGTCATCATCGGGGCCCCCAGCCACAGCCCCGACGGCCAGGGGCAGGCCACCCTGTATGGGCGCGACACGGGTGGGGCCGGCCAGTGGGGCCAGATGTCCCAGCGGACCGACGGGTCCGCGGGCAGCGCCTGCGGTTCGGCCGTGGGGGCCATGGGGACCTGGCAGGTGGTCGGCTGCCCGGGCGGCAGCAACCCCTTCTTGACCATGTTCCAGGGGGTCGAGGGTCCGCCCCCACCCAACCCCGCCGCTCCACCCACGGCTGCTCGCCGGCCTCACACACGCTCACACCCCCGTTCGCGTCTGCCTGCCTGTGCCGCAGCCAACCGGTTCGTCTTCCCGTCGGGCGGGGTGGTGGGCTTTGGCTCCTCGCTGGAGTTCCGCGACTTCGTCCTGGTCGTTGGCGCCCCCCTGGAGAACTCCGGCACCGGGGCCGCCTTCGTTTTCTGGGGTCCGCGTCATTCCGCACTCCTCCTGCTCCCATCCACCTCCACCTCCACCCATGGTGGGGATGGTTCAGAATCGGCTTGATCTGTGCAAACAACCCTTTCTCTTTTTTCTTCCTCCTCCTCTTCTTCCCCCAGTGGCGGGCACCCCAACCATCGCGGGAGTCTCGTTCAGTTCCAGCAACCCCTGCGACGGCTTTTGGATCAAGGCGGGCGAGACGCTCCGCCTGACAGTGGCCACGGACCTGCCGCTCTACTCGGACCCGATCTTCCACCTCCCCGGCCTGGGCAACATCACCGCCCACTTGGACCCCGGCCGCCAGGATAACGAGCACGTCGTCTGTGGCCCTCTGCAACGGGACTCCCCCCCTCCTCCCCCAGTGGCGCCACCCGGGGAGACGGGAATGCCGCCGTGTCTCCACCGGACCCCTCTTTCCCCGTCCCCTTCCACGGCTTGTGCCAGCTGGCCCTGGTCATCCCACCCCACGGCACCACCGCCCTGCCCGACGGGCCGGTGGCCTGGCACTTGGTGGAGGCGCGCAGCCTGGGCGGGATCTTCTTGGATGGCCTGCCCAAGATCCTGGACTCCACCATCACTGTTGGTCCGCTCACGCTTGCCCTTGCCCTTGCCCTTGCCCTTGCCCTTGCCCTTGCCCTTGCCCTTGCCCTTGCCCTTGCCCTTGCCCTTGCCCTTGCCTGGAGCCTTTTCGAGCATTCCATCTTTCCCGTCCCCCCCCCCCCCCCCCCCCCCCCCCCCGACCAGACACGCTGCCCCCCGAGGTGAACGTGACCATGCGGAGCACGGGCAGGTTCAACGCTTCCCTGGCCGCCCCGAATGACTATGTCCAAATTATGGTGCACGCCCGTGAGCAGATGCGCACCATCGGCATTCGCTTCGGAAACCTCACCGACACGGTCCGCACTTCGGAATCCGCAGGAGGGGACGGGCCTGTTCCAAGTCCTCGGCCGGGGGGTTGTTCTTCTCCTCTCCATACAGCCGGGGGGGCTGCTCCAGGACAGCCCGTTCATTCGCCCCTCTGTCCTGCTGGCCTGCTGCTTGGGGGTCCCAGTGGTACCTGGTCGACGTCTGGAGCCGCGTGGGCGACGAGCGGGTCTACGGCCTTGGGTTGATTGTCGGCGACTCGCGGCTGCCCCCGGGCGACGGGCCGGTCGAGTGGAGCCTGGTCGAATGCGCGGACTGGGCATGCAACCCCTGCCCCGACGTGCCCCGGACGACCCTTGCCGACGGGCAGCAGCCCACCATCATCGGTCCGCCCGCACGTCCCTGCTCCATCCACCGCACGCACGCCCGTTCACGGCCCAGCCGGTTCCCCCATCGGTGTGGCGGCCATGCCGTTCCCCACGCCACTCCATCCCATTGCTCTCGCGCCCGATTTCGGTGCCCCCGCAGATACGACGCCCCCCGCGCTGCTGAGCCTGACCATCAGCTCGTCGAACCCGTACAACGAGTCCCAGTGCGACCCCTGGGACTGGATCTACCTGGACTTCGTCACCTCCGGTCCGTCCCTGCTGAGGGGCCTTTCCCCTTTGGGTCGAAACCGGGCGGACCGGGGCAGATGAGAGACAGAGGGCGGATCGGCGGCGGTCTCATGTGCTTCGTTTCCCTCGTTTCCCTCGTCTGCACGCTGCGGGACCGGGTTTGACGACCGCCCGCCGCCGATCCGATCGGCCCCGTAGAGCCACTCACTTGGGTGGAGACACCTGCGTCTGCTGCTACCCCCACGCCCGCCCGCCCGCCCGCCGCCTCGTGTTCCCGCACCCCCCCCCCCCCCCCCCCTTTCACTCACCCCCAGGCACCGCTCTCCATTTGCCCTGGCTCTTCCGCAGGGTTTACATCACCCACGACTGGGTGGCCCTCTACGGGGGCCTCACCTCGGACTCGGCCCTGCTGCACTGGCGTGCCAAGTGGCAGTACAACACGGGCTACATCGGCGACCAGGTCCCGCGTCCCTGCTCCCGCACGCATCGAGGGCCTCACCTGCTCTGGGTCTCTTCACCCTCACCCCTGCTCGCAGGTCTTCTTCAGGATCATCAACCTGTGGGACCAGGCCGGCAACAAGGCCCTGGGGATGAGCCCCGAGGCGCCCCTCATGACGGCCTTCACGGGCCCCAGCACCATCCAGGTGCTGTGGCACCCCACCCTGCGCACCGTCAGCTTCACCTCGTCCAACGCGGACCCGACCCGGGCCGTCGTCGGGGACACCCTGACCGTGCTGTTCACCGCTAGTCGGGCCTTGCTCACCGCGGACAACGACAAGCCCGTCGTCACGATCGGCGGCTTGGCAGCCGGCGTGGCCACCGTCAACGGGTCGGCCCGCTCCTGGAACGCCACCTTGGTGGCCACCAGCGCCCTGGCCCCCAGCCAGGCCAACAACGGGGCCGTGGTCACCGTCGGGTTTGCCATCAGCCACATCGGCGACGCGAGCGGCCAGTGGGCCGAGAACGAACCCATCACAGCCACCACCGACGGGACCCCCGCAACCATCGCATTCAGTCTGTCCCGCCCTCGGCCCTTGTTTGGGGGGATGGGGGCAAGGGTGCGGGTTTCCGGGGGCGTTCGTTTAATCGATCCTCTCATCCCCTACGCTGGGCCCGCAGCAGACAGTGCCGGGGGCGCCGACGAGTGGGCGATCGGCTACCCTGGCGGCGGCACGATCTGGACCTGGCCCGCGGGGCAGGAGGCCACCTTCACCATGACCCACCGCGATGCATCCGGGCAGGCGATCGCATGGTCGGCGGTGCCGGCCTTCCCCTCAGCACCATCACCGCGCGCGGGAACGAAACGGCATGGGGCTCATTTTGCACGGCTGCTGGCTTGGTCCTTGGTGACGTGCTGTCACCCCACCTCACAGCACGGCCGCCGAGGCGGCCAAGGTGGTGCCCGTGCTGGCCTCGGCCACAGTCCGGGCGACCGTCTGCACGGCGGCGGGCCTCTTCGAGTGCCATCTGGTGCCCAACGAGCCCTCGCCGGCGGCCTCGCTGAGCATCACCTACGACGGGACCGCCATCCCCGGCAGCGCGGCCACCCCGGCCGTGGTGGCAAGTCTGTCGTTGTCCCGTGCCCGCGCGTGCCCCTCTCCTGTCGTGTCCTGTCGTGTCGTCCTGTCCTGTCGTGTCGTCCTGTCGTGTCCTCTGTCCTGTCGTGTCCTCTGTCCTGTCGTCTGTCCTGTCCTGTCCTGTCGTTCACTCTGTCCTGACCTGACCTGGCCTGCCCGTCCCCCCTGCCTCGCCTGGCCCTCCCTGGCCCTGCCTGGACTCTCGCCAACCGTCCTTCCTTCCGGGTCGGCGGCGGGTCGTTGTTTGTGTGGCTGGTGCAGCCCCCCGGGTGGACACGGTGACCGTGACCTCGAGCGGCGGCGGCGCCAACACGATCACGGTGGTGCCGGGCGACCGGGTCACCGTCCGCCTCCGGTTCACGACCCTCATCTCCCCGACCTACCTGCCCCGGATCGTCATCGCCAGCCGGGCGGCCGAGATGCTGAGCAGCACCACCGTCACCAACCCCGACAGGTCGCCTCCCCCAGCCACACCCAGCCACATGCCCCCAGTCACCGGCACCTCGCCATATGCATTGCGCCCCGCAGGCCCACAACAAGAAACCACAAAAGCCAAACGACGAATCCGCAGGAGGGAAGAACATACCATCACCCGACATCCCCGCCCTTCCCCTTCCCCTTCTCCCCCTCCTGCAGTGCCCAAGTGACCCAGGTGGAGGGCAGCCTGGTCATGACCCATGCCGATGCCGAGGGCCCCATCCGGGTGAGCGCGGGGGGCAAGGTGTGCACCACGGACCTGGCCGCGTGCGGCCTCATCGGCAGCCCCAACGTCACCACCGAGCTCGCCTTCACGCTGGGTCTGCTGGCCCGCCCCGACAGCCCGCCACCGCCCCGTCACCGCCCCCGTCACCGCCCCGCCAGCCCCGCCAGCCCCGCCAGCCCCGCCAGCCCCGCCAGCCCCGCCAGCCCGCCAGCCCCGCCAGCCCCGCCAGCCCCGCCAGCCCCGCCAGCCCCGCCAGCCCCGCCAGTCCATTCGCACCTGTCGCGCCCATTGCCCGTGCCACTGCCATCGGCTGACGATGGTGGCGACTCAGTCCTTCTCCACGGCACCGCCGCCGCTCTTTTTCCTGTTTCGGCAGGCGGGGCGGCCGGGTCGCGCGTGGTGGGGGCCATTCCCCTGCTGGCGGGAGCCGGCGGGGCCGTGCCTACCGGGACGGTGACCCTGCACGGGCAGCTGGCCATCATCCGCGACGGGACCTTCGAGGGCGGGGTGGGCTCGGTCTGGGCGTACAACATCTCCACGGGCGCCCTGGTGGCCCGGCTGGTGGGCTCGGGCCCCGGGGACAACGTCGGCTCGGGCGACCTGCTGCTGCTGCCCAACGGGGCCTTCGTCGTGCTGAGCCCCAGCTGGAGCGGCGGCCGTGGCGCCGCCACGTACTGCCACGGCCAGGCGGCCATGCTGGCCATCCGGTGCAACGGGGCCGTCAGCGCCACCAACAGCCTGGTCGGGACCCTGGCCACCGACCGCGTCGGCGAGTCCGTGGCCTGCCCTCGTTCGCGCCTCGCGCCTCGGGCGACCCGCCCGTCACCGGCGACCCTTACCACTGTCCCCCTCCACGTCTCCTCACGCCTCTCTCATGGATTTTCCCCCATTTGCTCGGCTGGTCTCTGCTGTGCAGCTACGGTGTGGTGCTGAAGACGGGGCACTACATGGTGCATTCCCTGCTGAACGACGTGGGCGCCGTCACCTGGTCTGTACGCCTCGCTCCCCGGCGCTGCTGCCACACCGGCACCCCGAATATCCAGGCCAGCGCCACCAGCACCACCAGCACGAAACCCACGCTGACCCGGCGCCCACGCCCTCACACACCCCAGGTGCACGTACATCCGCGGCTGCGCGGGCGCGGTGAGCGCCACCACCAGCCTGGTCGGAGTGGGGCCGGGCGCCAGGCTGGGCACCCCGAAGAGCATCTGGGTCTCGGCCATCTGGCCGCTCTCCTCCGGGGCCGCCGTGGTGCTGTCCTTCGACCCGGCCTCCAATGCCGCCTGTCTGACCATGTCCGTCATCCATATCCATGGGGGGGGGGGGGGGGGGGGGGGGCAGGGGCGGTGGATGGTGGGTGGTGGGTGGTGGCGAGGGGGTTGGAGACGAGGGGAGGCTGGAGGTCTGTTCTGTTGCTGGGTCGCTCATTGGTGGTGCATCTCTCTCTGTTCTTGGTGGGGCTCTTGCGCGGTTGCGCTGTGGTGCTGTGTTCCCGTGCCCGCAGGTGCTCCGAGACTGACCCATGCACGGGACCCGTCAGCCTCGCCAACTCGCTCTACGCTTACGGCATCACCTATAGCAGCTTCTATGGCTATATGTCTGCACGCGGACTCCCTTTGCAAGGAGGGCTCGGCGCGGGCGGGCGGGGGCGTCAGTGAATCGAAGGGAGCCACGAACGGCAGCCGTTTTTTAGATGGGGGCGCCTTCGGGTGAGTGCCTGCCTCAGCCTTTGTTCCCCCACCCCGCCTTCTCCATCATCGCACCCCCCCGGCATCGCAGGCTGGTCATCACCCCGCTGGACATCCGCGGCAACTGGGTCGTGGTCATCCCGGGAGGGTCTGCGCTCTGTTTGGCCTCGCCTTGTCCCGACTCACTCACTTGTCCTCCCCAGCCTCTACGGGGGCGAGGCGCGGGGCGTGTCGCGCTTCTGCTCGGGCTGGAGCCGCACCTGCGTGGGCGAGTTCACCACGGCCACGGCCCTCATCGGCCTCGCGGTCAGCGACATGGTCCGCCTGAAAAGCGTTCAAGCTCTCACTCTCTTCCCCACCCACCCCACCCACCCCACCCTTTCCCCCCACCTCGTGTGGGAGGGCGATTTGCTCACCTGCTCCCTTGTTCTCTCCCTGTCCATCGGCAGCAATTCGGGAAGGCCATCGAGCTGACCGTGACGGGCCACTACGTCCTGTCCGCCACTGGATTCGACTCGGCGAGGGGCCTCGCCGCCTGGTCCGTCCTGCCCTGTCTTGCCCTGCCCTGCCCTGCCCTGCCCTGCCCTGCCCTGCCCTGCCCTGCCCTGCCCTGCCCCCTGCCCTGCCCTGCCCTGCCCTGCCCTGCCCTGCCCTGCCCTGCCCTGCCCTGCCCTGCCCTGCCCTGCCCTGCCCTGCCCTGCCCTGCCCTGCCCTGCCCTGCCCTGCCCTGCCAGGGTTTTGATGCCCGCCGATCATCTTGTGATACATGCTTCGCGTCTCCTTGTGGTGGTATATGATCACGTCGCTTGGAATCACACCAAGACCACTTTCAATGCCCGCCGACGGAGGTAGGAAGAATCGTGGCCCCGCCGCCGCCCAGCCTGGGTGGTTCACCGAGGTCTCCTTGTCGGCTGTGGTTGTGGTTGTTTGCTGGGACCGGGTGTCGGGGCAGGTGCGACGGTGCGACGGGCTGCCCGCCGGGGTACCTGACGGCCGACAAGGGCATGGTCGGGCCGGCCGCAGGGTCCTGGTTGGGCTCGGCGGTCCCCTTGGCCAACGGGTCCTACGTGCTGAATGACTACCAGGCCGTGTACAACGGCCAGACCAATGTGGGCATGGTGCAGCTGTGCCCACCCACAGGCTGCTGGGGCACCATCAGCGCCGACACGTCCCTCCATGGGACCGCCGAAGGCCCGTTCGCCCATGCCGTTTGCCTGTTTAGGCCTGACCTCTTCTGCTGCCTCCTCTGTCCCCTGCTTCTGCTCCGACCTCAGGTGACTGGATCGCTTCCGCCATCACGCCGCAGTTGGATGGCAGCGGCTATTTGGCGGGCTCCTCGGGCCAGTGGTCCGTTGCTGCCCTGCCGTCGCCCGGCGGACCTGCGCCATCCGCTGGCTCCCTCCCCGGGAGGCCAGGGAGTCCAGGGCTGCGCTGACCATTGTTTTCGCCGATCTGCTGGACGGCCGGTCTGGGTGTGGGGCGTGCAGGGCGCGTGTCGGGTCGGTGACGCGGTGCTCTGTGGACGACGGCTGCGCGGGCCAGGCCGTCTCGGCGGCCAACTCGCTGGTGGGCGTGTCGGGGACTGCGGTCGGCCAGTGCGGCACCTTCATGTTGCCGGGCGGTAGCTACGCCCTGTGGGCCTGCGCGGGCCTGCTGACCTACTGCCCGGCCAGCGGGTGCGTGGGCGCAATCTCGGACGTGGACTCGCTGGTGACGCCCACTGGCCAGCGGTATACATTCAACCAGTTCCCCCAGGGTTACTTCGTGCTCGCCTTCCCCACCACGGGGTCGGGCATCGTCATCGGGTCGGTCCTGCTCGCGGGACTTGGGATGCTGGCGTGTTGGATTCGCGGGCGATGCGGGGGGCGTGATTCGGACGACTGGCCGCTCACCGCAGCCTTCATCGGTGCCCCGCACACGCACTCCTTGCACCTCCCGTCAGGCTCGGCCAAGCGGGCGGCTTCCAGGGCACCCCCTCGAGCCATCGGATCGCCCTGACGGATGCCGACGCGCTGATGGGGACCAGCACCTACCCGGGCGTGGGCACCAAATTATACGATGCCGGCAATGGCGACTACTGGGTGGCCGGCACCAAGACCCTCACATGGTCCGTGCGGCGCGGCGCGGCGCGGCGCGATCGTGACGTCCACCTGGACAACCTTGTCCCCTGCGTCCCCTCGTCACCCTCCTTCCCATCACCTCCCTGACCGACTTGTGGGGCCCGTGTGTGCGGGTGTGTGCGGGTGTGTGCGGGTGTGTGCGGGTGTGTGCGGGTGTGTGCGGGTGTGTGCGGGTGTGTGCGGGTGTGTGCGGGTGTGCGGGTGTGCACGCGCATGTTTGTGTGCTTGCCTGTTTGCGTGTTTTCGTGCTTGCGCGTCTGTGGTGGTGCCGGCGCAGGTGCCGCGGGTCGGCGGGCTGCCGGGGCCAGGTGGGGCCGGCCAACAGCCTGCTGGCGGACTGGGCCTCCGGGGTGAGCACCTTCCTGCGGGGCACCCGGTACGGTGTGCTGGCCACGAGCAACACGACGCACTTCCTGCCCATGCACCAGGCCCTGACCACGGGGGCCGGGGGCGCCGACATCGCCTTCGTGGGGACCAGCAGCAACACGGTGCGGCGTGAGGGCGTCCAGTTCGGCGTGCTGGGCGAGCGGGCCCTGCACCTGCGCGCCACGGAGACGCCCGCCCTGGGCACGGTCGACGGCACGGTCGCCTGGCAGCTCACCGTCCGGGTGCGCACCCCCACCAGGTCCGCGCCGGCCCTCCCCAAAGCATCGGATCGCAGCCAAGGGGGGGTTTGCACACTGCCTGGCGCGCGGGGGGCTGGGGATAGCCGTCATCCCTCGTCGCCCACGCTCGCCTGGCCTGACCTCATCACCGCTCCGCCCACCTCCATCCATCCATGCGCTGCCTCTCCCCACACACCGGCACCGCCCCCTCCCCCCCCTCCCCCCCCCCCCCCCCTCTCTCTCCCAGCCCGCTGCCGTGGCCCGTGCGGGTTGTCATCCGGCACCAGGGCGCCCCGATCGACACGAGCGACCGGCTGGTGCTGGCCCAGAACACCACCGCCGGCGAGGCGACCTTCGTGGTGGCGGCGGCGGCCTGCGCGGGCACCCTGGACGGGGGCTGCGTGCCGTCGGGGCTGTACGACGTGGACCTGGAGATGGTCGAGGACCCGGCCCTGCCCGGGCGGGTCTTCTGGGCCCTGAGCCCCGACCCGTTCTGCTTCCGCGGGGTGGCCATCTCGGGTCGGTGCCACACCCCCGCCGCTCTCTCTCTCTCTCTCTCTCATATTCCGGAAACCGAGCCACCGGGGCCCGTAAAAGGGAACACGAGAAAGACCGAAATCACCCAAGACACAAAAAGGGAAAACAAAAGGGAGGGAGGACCCCACCACCCCGCACACCCCTTAACGGGCGCGCACGAGAAGGTTTGCGTCGAACACCTCGCGCACTTGGCACGGGGGGCACGGGCAGGAGGTGACCGGCTCGCGAGCGCGAGCAAGCGCCTCCGCAGCGGCCTGGCACCACCAGCCGGCCAACTGGCCCGCGTAGTACATCAGGCACGTCGACATCCGGGCAAGCCACCAGTGTCGGGAGAAGTGGAGCTTCTGCTTGTCATACTGGGCCTTGATGAGGTCCACGAAGGCAGTCGCCTGGGGGCCCAGTTGGCCAAAGTTGGACAAGCCGAAGGGGTGGAAGCGGGCTCCAGGGTGGGACTCCAGCCAGGTCCTGTAGTCGCTCTGCTTGCCGGCCTCGAGAACGCGGGGGACCTCGCCTCGGAAGGCGGCCTCAGCGTATGTCGGGGCGAGCACGTTGCCGATGGCCACGTCCACATAGTGGCGCACGTAGGCGGAGGCGGCCACATCCCCACCAGGCAGGGCGAGCACCAGGTCAGGCTGCTTGACCTTGGCGGCCGCCTCCACTCGGTGTTCCTGCTTCACGGGCTGTCGCAGCGGGAGGCACATCTGGTACAAGAGGCCAGTGATGGCATTGTGCCGCTGTATCTCGAGGGACAGCACCGATCGGCCACAGGAGAGGTCGTGCCCCTCGACGAGATCCTTGTGGCACATGGGACAGCATTCGCCGTACAGGTCCCGCAGATCAGAGACACGGCGCACCCCCAGGCGCATGCACACGGCAAGGCGGAAGGCGTGGTCGTCCAGGCGGAACAGTGGCGAGGGGAAGACCGTGAGCCAGGCCGATGCCGCAGGGCACGCCGACGTGGCCAGGATACGTCTGTGTTCCAGGCCCGCGCGTTCCCGGACAGCTTCAGCCAGGGCTCGGGTCTCGCGGAGGTACAGCTCGTGTTGGACCTTCTTGGCCAGGACTTCCCCCTCACTCCGGAAGAGTTGTTTGTCAGCGTCAGGTTGCACACCCGAGCGACTAAGCGAGAGAGATGCTTGGCCGAGGAAGGTTGCCTTGCGATAGTCCAGTGACCCCCGAGAGGCTTCGTGCAACATTGCCCAGAGATGATCGCGAAGCAGCGCTGGGACCCCAGAGGTGGCAGACAGCATTGACACCAGGGCACCAGTCGTTGCCGGAGCGCGGGCAGGAAAGCGCCATGACCCCAAGCCGCCGTGTCGGATGGGGAGGTTGACCAGGTCCTGTGCGAAGGCCTCGTGGCCGAGGCCGAACTTGGCCGAGAAGAGGCGCCGGACCTCCTCGTCGAATTGCACGAGGAGAGGGGTGGGGCCGTCGGATTCCAGGAGCAGAGGCAGCTGGAGCGCACCAGGTGGACAACCTTGGGCACAACACAAGCCCTCAAGCACAGGAGCCAGGCCTGAAGCGTGAGGGGGTTGAGCTTGCGGCCGACCTCGATGGCCTCATCCAGGACGGCCTTGGCCTTCTGGTTGAGGAAGTCGGGCGGGCCCACGAAAGTGCCCATCAGTTCCATGCCCGAGCTTGCCTCCAGGCTCGGGACAGGGACCCCGTCGATGAGAAGGGGAGGGGCATCCAAGGAGTTGGTCCAGCTCCAGCACTTTGCAGCCTTGACATGGAGGTTCACGGGGTCGGCCACAGCCCGAAAGGCCTGAACCCGGTGCGCAACCGCCTCCATCGAGGGCCCCAGGAAGAAAAGATCGTCGTGATACGCGAGCGCCGGAACGAGGCGCAGTCCCCGGAGCTCCAGCGGAGCCGCCTCGGCCTCCATGGCGGCGCGCAGAGCCGGGTCGATCGCGAGACAGAATGCCTGGGAGCTCAGGGGTCCCCTGGCGGACCCCGGGCGTTGTGCACGTGAGAGCCCCTGAACAGGAGCTCTTCCCCCTGGTACAGCGCGTTGAAGACCCCGGCCACCTCGGGGCCCCAGGGGGCCGTGGCGCTCTCTCTCTCTCTCTCTCCCCCCCCCTCCCCAGCCGCCGCTACCACCCGCCCCGCCCTGCACGCAGCGGAGCGCCTCGGCTGGCCTGACCCCACCTCCCTGAACCCACCCGCTGATCTTCACGACACGCGCACAACTGCACAACCGCACACCGCACTGCCGCCGCAGAGACGAGCGCCGTTCCGCCCACCCTGACCGTCGTCACCTTTGCCTCGTCCAACGGCGACCCGACCGCGGCCGTCCCCGGGGACACCCTCACCCTGACGATCACCGCCAGCGAGGGCCTGGCGGCCCCGCCCACGGTCACCATCGGCGGTCAGGCGGCCACCGTGACCGGCACTGGGGCAGCATACCGGGCCACCATCACGGCCAGCGCCGCCACCCTGACAGCGGGCCCGGTGGGCTTCGCCATCGCCGGCGTGCAGAGCGCTTCCAGTGGCCTGGCGGCGGCTGCCCAGCCCATTACGGCCGCCACCAGCGGGCCCAGCGCCATCACCTTCTGTCCGTCGTCCCGCCTCCTCCTCCGCGCCCCTCATCCGCGTCCCTCATCCGCGCCCTTCATCCGCCTCGCTCGCTTGTTTGCTGCCCTGTTTTTGCACTTGACCGTGTTGACATCACCCTTCACTCCCATCCACACCCCCAGCGGTCCCATCGAATGAGGGCTGGACCATCCAGTACCCCGGCGCGAGCTGGACCTGGCCCGCGGGGCAGGAGGCCACCTTCACTATGATCCGCCGCAATGCATCCGGGCAGGCGGTCGCATGGTCGGCGGTGCCCCCCCCCCCCCATCCCACCCATCCCACCCATCCCACCCACCCACCCGACCAGCACCATCCCACCCACCCGACCAGCACCCCTTCCCACCACCCACCCCTTCCCACCTCCCACCCGCCCCGCCCCCGCCCCCGCCCCGCCCCCGCCCCCGCCCCCGCCCCCGCCCCGCCCCCGCCCCCCGCCCCCGCCCCCGCCCCCGCCCCCGCCCCGCCCCCGCCCCCGCCCCGCCCCCGCCCCCGCCCCCGCCATACCGTCTCGTCACGGAACGGCAGGGTCGCTCATTTCCCACGGTTGGCTCGCTCCCTGGCTGGTGGGCTGGCCTGTCACCCCACCTCACAGCACGGCCGCCGAGGCGGCCAAGGTGGTGCCCGTGCTGGCCTCGGCCACAGTCCGGGCGACCGTCTGCACGGCGGCGGGCCTCTTCGAGTGCCATCTGGTGCCCAACGAGCCCTCGCCGGCGGCCTCGCTGAGCATCACCTACGACGGGACCGCCATCCCCGGCAGCGCGGCCACCCCGGCCGTGGTGGCAAGTCTGTCGTTGTCCCGTGCCCGCGCGTGCCCCTCTCCTGTCGTGTCCTGTCGTGTCGTCCTGTCGTGTCCTCTGTCCTGTCGTGTCCTCTGTCCTGTCGTGTCCTCTGTCCTGTCGTCTGTCCTGTCCTGTCCTGTCGTTCACTCTGTCCTGACCTGACCTGGCCTGCCCGTCCCCCCTGCCTCGCCTGGCCCTCCCTGGCCCTGCCTGGGACTCTCTCGCCAACCGTCCTTCCTTCCGGGTCGGCGGCGGGTCGTTGTTTGTGTGGCTGGTGCAGCCCCCCGGGTGGACACGGTGACCGTGACCTCGAGCGGCGGCGGCGCCAACACGATCACGGTGGTGCCGGGCGACCGGGTCACCGTCCGCCTCCGGTTCACGACCCTCATCTCCCCGACCTACCTGCCCCGGATCGTCATCGCCAGCCGGGCGGCCGAGATGCTGAGCAGCACCACCGTCACCAACCCCGACAGGTCGCCTCCCCCAGCCACACCCAGCCACATGCCCCCAGTCACCGGCACCTCGCCATATGCATTGCGCCCCGCAGGCCCACAACAAGAAACCACAAAAGCCAAACGACGAATCCGCAGGAGGGAAGAACATACCATCACCCGACATCCCCGCCCTTCCCCTTCCCCTTCTCCCCCTCCTGCAGTGCCCAAGTGACCCAGGTGGAGGGCAGCCTGGTCATGACCCATGCCGATGCCGAGGGCCCCATCCGGGTGAGCGCGGGGGGCAAGGTGTGCACCACGGACCTGGCCGCGTGCGGCCTCATCGGCAGCCCCAACGTCACCACCGAGCTCGCCTTCACGCTGGGTCTGCTGGCCCGCCCCGACAGCCCCGCCACCGCCCCGTCACCGCCCCCCCGTCACCGCCCCGCCAGCCCCGCCAGCCCCGCCAGCCCCGCCAGCCCCGCCAGCCCCGCCAGCCCCGCCAGCCCCGCCAGCCCCGCCAGCCCCGCCAGCCCCGCCAGCCCCGCCAGCCCCGCCAGCCCCGCCAGTCCATTCGCACCTGTCGCGCCCATTGCCCGTGCCACTGCCATCGGCTGACGATGGTGGCGACTCAGTCCTTCTCCACGGCACCGCCGCCGCTCTTTCCTGTTTCGGCAGGCGGGGCGGCCGGGTCGCGCGTGGTGGGGGCCATTCCCCTGCTGGCGGGAGCCGGCGGGGCCGTGCCTACCGGGACGGTGACCCTGCACGGGCAGCTGGCCATCATCCGCGACGGGACCTTCGAGGGCGGGGTGGGCTCGGTCTGGGCGTACAACATCTCCACGGGCGCCCTGGTGGCCCGGCTGGTGGGCTCGGGCCCCGGGGACAACGTCGGCTCGGGCGACCTGCTGCTGCTGCCCAACGGGGCCTTCGTCGTGCTGAGCCCCAGCTGGAGCGGCGGCCGTGGCGCCGCCACGTACTGCCACGGCCAGGCGGCCATGCTGGCCATCCGGTGCAACGGGGCCGTCAGCGCCACCAACAGCCTGGTCGGGACCCTGGCCACCGACCGCGTCGGCGAGTCCGTGGCCTGCCCTCGTTCGCGCCTCGCGCCTCGGGCGACCCGCCCGTCACCGGCGACCCTTACCACTGTCCCCCTCCACGTCTCCTCACGCCTCTCTCATGGATTTTCCCCCATTTGCTCGGCTGGTCTCTGCTGTGCAGCTACGGTGTGGTGCTGAAGACGGGGCACTACATGGTGCATTCCCTGCTGAACGACGTGGGCGCCGTCACCTGGTCTGGCCGGGGGGGTTGCCACGGCGTCGAACACAAGAGGAAGGACCCGGCTCGCAATCTCAAGTGAAACAGTGCCCACAGACGACGCACCCATCTCCTCCCCCCTCCCTCCCTCTTTCCCCAGGTGCACGTACATCCGCGGCTGCGCGGGTGCTGTCACCGCCACCACCAGCCTGGTCGGGGTGGGGCCGGGCGCCAGGCTGGGCACCCCGAAGAACATCTGGGCTTCAGCCATCTGGCCGCTCTCCTCCGGGGCCGCCGTGGTGTTGTCCTTCGACCCGGCCTCCAGTGCCGCCTGTCTGACCATGTCCGTCGTCAGGGTGGTCTGGTGTCCTTCTTTGCATCTCGGGTCTCCCACCCGCCCGGTACTCACCACCTTTGGGTTGCTGGGTTGATCTGCTGGCGTCTGCGGGTTCCCGGTGCCGGGTTGAAGGTGCTCCGAGGTTGCGCCCTGCGTGGGAAACGTCACCCTCGCCAACTCGCTCTACACTTACGGCATCACCTATAGCAACTTTTATTCGAGCACGTCTGTATGACGGGTGAACGGTGGCGGAGGAGTCCGCGAATCGAATCGGGTTGACACGGGGGACGCCGCAGCGCTCCGAAATCCACATCGGTTCTCACCCTCCCCTTCCTCACCCCACAACGTCCAGGGTGGAGGTCGTCCCGCTGGACATCCGCGGCAACTGGGTCGTGGTCGTCCCGAATGGGTCTGCGCCCTGTCCCGGTCGTTGAGCCTGAGGAGCGGGGACAGGCACAGCATCTCTGCTTCGCCGGCTCGGATTTCTTCTACTTCTTCTCACTCGCCACTCTGCAACCTGCGTCCTCTCGCCAGCTTCTACGGGGGCGTGGCGCGGGGCGTGTCGCGGTTCTGCTCGGGCTGGAGCCGCAGCTGCGTGGGCGAGTTCACCACGGCCACGGCCCTCATCGGGAACGGGGCCAACGAGATGGTTCCGCGCCCGCTCCCCTCTTGATGAACCCTCCCCTGCCTACCGACTTCCCTCTCTCCTCCCTCCTGTGCCCTGTGTTCAAGGGGGTTGCTTGCTCACTGATGCCACACCGCTATCTCCGACCCCCCCACCCCCTTCGCTGCAGTATGGGTCAGCCGTCGAGCTGACCGTGACGGGCCACTACATCCTGGTGGGCCGCGGGTTCGCCTCGGGGAGGGGCATCGCCGCATGGTCCGCCCCGCCTTGCCTGACCGCGGTGCCCTCTGCGGTGTCGCCGCCGCGCCGCCGCCCGACCTGATTCCACCGAGGTGTCCCTTGCCGGCTGTTTGCTTGGGTCCGGGGTCGGGGCAGGTGCGACGGTGCGACGGGCTGCCCGCCGGGGTACCTGACGGCCGACAAGGGCATGGTCGGTTCGGCCCCAGGATTTTCGCTGGGGTCGGTGGAACCAATGTTCAACGGGTCCTACGTGCTGAGCTCCGCCATGGCCGTGTACAACGGCCTGACCAATGTGGGCACAGCTGTGCTCTGCCCACCCACAGGATGCTGGGGCACTCTCACCGCCGAGATGGGGATCCACGGCACTGCCCAAGGTTCGCCCACTCATGCCGTTTGATTTTGGGCCTCACTGGCATCTGCCAAACCCGGCCTCCCAAAGGCACTGGGGAGGGGCAGACCGAACACGAGTGCAAGGGAGGTGGTCAAGGGGGACGTGAGGGGGCAGGCAACCTACCATTCCAATAATTCTCAAATTAAAAAAATGGCCCACCCCCGGACAAGCGTGCGGTAAAATCCACTCCAAAGATGCGGCTTCACACACTGGTTCTTTGTGTCTTTGTCTGCTCGTGTCGCAGGCGACTGGGTCGGGTGCGCCATCTCGCCACAGTTGGATGGCAGCGGCTTTTTGGTGGGCTCATCGGGCCAGTGGTCCGTTGCCACCCTGCCGCTGTCTCCCTATCAGCGGGCCTCCGAGCGTTCGCTTGCTTCCCTGCTGCGCGGAGAGGTTTCATGAACATTTGCATGACTTTCTCCCTGGGGTTTTCTTGCCGGCATCCGCGGGGGTGGCTTCTACCGGTGCACAGGGCGCATGTCGGGTCGGTGACGCGGTGCTCGGTGGACGACGGCTGCGCGGGCCAGGCCGTCTCGGCGGCCAACTCGCTGGTGGGTGTGTTGGGGACTCCCGTTGGCCAGTGCGGCACCTTCATGTTGCCGGGCGGTAGTTACGCCCTGTGGGCCTGCGCGGGCCTGCTGACCTACTGCCCGGCCAGCGGGTGCGTGGGCGCAATCTCGGACGTGGACTCGCTGGTGTTGCCCCAGTCGGGTCGTCCTTTCACGCTCGCCTCGGGGCACGTCGCGTTCGCCTTCCCCACCACGGGGTCGGGCCTCGTCATCGGGTCGGTTGTCACCCGGCCCTGCCCGGAGCGGAGTCCCGTGCGATGCGGGTTGGGATGGAAGCTAACCACCCCCTCCGCCTCGTTTCACCTCGGGCCTGGGCAGGCTCGGCCAAGCGGGCGGCTTCCAGGGCACCCCCTCGAGCCATCGGATCGCCCTGACGGATGCCGACGCGCTGATGGGGACCAGCACCTACCCGGGCGTGGGCACCAAGATCTACGATGCCGGCGATGGCGACTACTGGGTGTCCGGCACCAAGACCCTCACATGGTCCGTGACGCGGCGCGGCGCGATCTGCGTCCCCTTGTCACCCTCCTCCCGCCATATGCTCACCTCCCTGACCGACTTGTGTTTGTGTGTGTTTGCGCGTGTTTGCGCGTGTTTGCGCGTGTTTGCGCGTGTTTGCGCGTGTTTGCGCGTGTTTGCGCGTGTTTGCGCGTGTTTGCGCGTGTTTGCGCGTGTTTGCGCGTGTTTGCGCGTGTTTGCGCGTGTTTGCGCGTGTTTGCGCGTCTGTGGTGGTGCCGGCGCAGGTGCCGCGGGTCGGCGGGCTGCCGGGGCCAGGTGGGGCCGGCCAACAGCCTGCTGGCGGACTGGGCCTCCGGGGTGAGCACCTTCCTGCGGGGCACCCGGTACGGTGTGCTGGCCACGAGCAACACGACGCACTTCCTGCCCATGCACCAGGCCCTGACCACGGGGGCCGGGGGCGCCGACATCGCCTTCGTGGGGACCAGCAGCAACACGGTGCGGCGTGAGGGCGTCCAGTTCGGCGTGCTGGGCGAGCGGGCCCTGCACCTGCGCGCCACGGAGACGCCCGCCCTGGGCACGGTCGACGGCACGGTCGCCTGGCAGCTCACCGTCCGGGTGCGCACCCCCACCAGGTCCGCGCCGGCCCTCCCCAAAGCATCGGATCGCAGCCAAGGGGGGGTTTGCACACTGCCTGGCGCGCGGGGGCTGGGGATAGCCGTCATCCCTCGTCGCCCACGCTCGCCTGGCCTGACCTCATCACCGCTCCGCCCACCTCCATCCATCCATGCGCTGCCTCTCCCACACACCGGCACCGCCCCCCCCCCTCCCCCCCCCCCCCCCCCTCTCTCTCTCCCAGCCCGCTGCCGTGGCCCGTGCGGGTTGTCATCCGGCACCAGGGCGCCCCGATCGACACGAGCGACCGGCTGGTGCTGGCCCAGAACACCACCGCCGGCGAGGCGACCTTCGTGGTGGCGGCGGCGGCCTGCGCGGGCACCCTGGACGGGGGCTGCGTGCCGTCGGGGCTGTACGACGTGGACCTGGAGATGGTCGAGGACCCGGCCCTGCCCGGGCGGGTCTTCTGGGCCCTGAGCCCCGACCCGTTCTGCTTCCGCGGGGTGGCCATCTCGGGTCGGTGCCACACCCCCGCCGCTCTCCCCCGTGCACATCCCTTGCCGCAGCGAGATCTCCGTTGCGATGGCTGACCCACCGGCCTTGCCTTTCGCTTCATCGATTTCCTACCTCGATCGATGCTGGGTGGTCGTAGGTGGTGGTGACCCGCCCACGGGAATCGCCCGTTGGGCCGTCGGCTTCCCCGGGGCCACCTGGTCCTGGACGCTCGGGACCGAGGCCACGTATAACCTCACCGCCTACGATGCCACGGGTGCCGTGTTCCCCTGGTCTGAGCGACTTCCGGGTCAGGACGCGTGGCATCAACATGTTTCCCCTTCTCTCCGCCTTCTCTGACGCAGCACGATCGTCGAGGCTCGCCAGGTAGCCCCGGTGCTGGCCGGGGCGACCATCCTCGCCACTGTCTGCACGTCGGGTGGCGTATTCGAGGTGCATCTGGTGCCCATGCAAACCGGCGCACTCGGCTCGCTGACTCTGAGCACCACCTACAATGCGGCCACCGTCCCAGGCTCGACAAGCACCTCCTTTGCGGTGGAGGCCCCCGCGTTGGGGATCTCCGAGACCCTGAGCAACTTCACCTCCGCCGCCAGCCAAAGGGTGGGTCTGCCCTACTCGGTGAGGGTCGTTGCCCGCGACTCGGCTGGGACCCTGGTGGCTTGCACGGCCTCCACCGCTGCCCTCGCGTTCTCGCTGAGCCGCGACCGCGGCACCTCGCTGGTGGCCATCGCTGGGGTTGCCTGGTCCTGCTCGGCCGAGGGGTACTTTGTGGGGACCTTCACCCAGACCATCGCGACGGAGATCTCGTTGGTGGTTCTGGTCGCCTCGGGCGGCGCCGCTGTCGCAGGTTCCCCCAAACGCGTCACTTTCACAGCCGGTCTGTCGCTCGGCCTCTGGGCGCTCTGAAGAGACCCTTCCTCCCTAACCACTAGATGCCTTCTACCTGCCGGCCACCATGTTCAACCCTGTGACCATCGCGGCCGGCGCGACGGTGACCCTACCGGTGCGAGCCCGGGACCGATACAACAACACCCTTCCCTGCACGACCGCCACTGCCAACACCACCTTTGCCCTGATTTACGACGGAGCCGCCCCGTGGAATACCGTCACTTGGACCTGCCTCGCGGATGGGGCCTACCAGGCCGTTTGGAGGCCCAATCCGGTTGCCGGGACGCACACACTCGCCTTTGCCGTCCCTGACGTGGATCTGGAGGGGCCGACCTGTCCCCCACGGCCGGTCACCATCACGCATGGTCCGTCGCGCGATCCACACTGGGGAAGTGGTGGTAACAGATAGCCATCTGCTCACCGACTATTCTCCCGCCGCGTCGTTGCATAGCGATGTGGCCCGACTCGGCCCAGACCTCCCTGACGGTCAGCCCGACCGTGCTGGCGGCTGGGTCCTCGCTGACCCTGACGGGCGTGGCTCGGGACACCTATGGGAACCTGTTCCCCTGCTCCAGCATGTACCTGCCGGGCACGTTCTATCTGGTGCTCTCCTGGGACGGCGCTCCAGTGGCCAGCCCGGGTTGGGTGTGGACCTGTGGCGGCGCCGGGTACACCTGGGTCGGCACGTGGACGCCTGGCAGTCTTCAGGCAGTTGCCGGGCCGCATGCTTTGGACCTGAAATTCCTCGGGACAAGCCTTGCCGGGTGCCCCGTCCAGGTGAATGTCACCGACGGGCCTGCCCCCATCTGCGCTGACCCCGGTCTGGAGTCTACATGCTCAGGAGTAACGTGGGGGAGGGGGATGGGAAGGGGGCCAGGAAGAACGAGCGATGGGAGTGGCTCATCTCCCTGACCCACTGTGTCTCCTCGCCCTCATTCCACAGCGGCACTCTCGACCTCCACGACGACCTTCGCCCTCCCGGACAGCTTGCCCGTTGGCACCACGATGAACGTGACCATTTCGGCACACACCGCGGCGGGCCTGACGGTTTGCTGCACGAATGTCACGGCGCCCAGTTTGTTTGCCGTGGCCTGGAACGGGACCAGCCCGCTGGGGATCGTTTGGTCTTGCGCGGGCACTTCCTTTGTGGGGTCCTTTGTCCCTGGCTACGTGGCCGGTAATTACTCGGTCGTCATCTATGCCACGACCATTGCCGCGGCTTCGAATGGACGAACCCCGCTCGCCGGAACGCCCGTGATGGCAATGCTGAAGCCCGGTCTGCACCGAAGGGGAAGGGAACGGAGCCTATAGGCAGTGGTGGGGGACGCCCTTTGGATTTTCCGACGTGTCATCTGATCCCTCCCTCGACCCTCCTCCCTCCCTCCCTTCCCTCCCCCCCTCCCCCCCTCCTCCATCCCTTTGCATTGCTCCCATCGTAGGCGCTCCCGATGCGCGGAACACGGTGATCTCGGCGCCCAGTAACCCGCCTGCCGTCCGGCTGGGCCACTCGCTCCGCGTGACGGTTGCCCCTCGCGACATCTTCGGCAACGGGATCGGCTGCACCAGCGCGACGGCTGGCTCGCTCTTCACACTGGTGTGGGACGGGGCCGCCCCCTGGGGAGTGGTCGCATGGTACTGCGCGGCCGCGGCGGCGGCCAACTCGGCCTCGACGGCCTTCGTGGGCGAGTTCACCCCGGCCGAGGTGGAGGGGCCGCACAGCCTGGCGGTCTTCTATGGGATGACGGCTCTGGGGGCAACCGAGAATGTGACCCTGACCCTCGTGCCGGGGACCCCCTGCACCACCGACCAGGACTGTGCGAGCACTCAGGCAACGTGCACGGGCGGGGCGGCACCCGCACTCTACTGCACCTGTCCCAAAGGGAGGTCGGGAGCCCTGTGCCAGACGGTGGGTCTGTGCCAAATCCCTTTGTCCTTGCCCACCCCCCCTTCGCCACGCCGACACCCTTCTGGACCGACACGTTCCCACGGATCCTTTTGGGCTTTCTTGCATCATCAGAGGGGATCTGCACGAAAGACAAGCAGTGCCTCCACGGCGGTTCGTGCGTGGGCTCGGCTCCGAACAAGCGATGCAACTGCACCCTCGGCTGGACGGGCGATTTCTGCGATACAGCTGGTCTGCATCCCCTGCACCTGCTTCCCCACCCCTCGTGGAGGGCGGCTCCGACGGCACGGCACGGCACGGCTTTACGGGAGGATGAAATGGGGAATGAGCACCAGCTTCGACCCGGAACCAGCGACATTGTTTGGCTGTTTTGTTTTGATTCATCAGCGATGAATTCACCCGTTCCTTCCCCTGGCGCAGAGGTCGAGATTCGCTATTGCACCGACAATGCGAGCTGCCAGACCTCCGGTGACAGCGGCGCCAGCTGCATCATGGCTTCGGTGGCCGTCATCGACGAGACCGTCCGCATTTGGTCGTGCGCTTGCTCGGCTGGCGCCACGGGCGGCGGGATCTACGGGGCGGCCTGCATCCCCACCGGCGCGGGTGCCGCCGCACAGGTGATTTGGCCAGTCTACGTCACGGGCCCGCTCGCCGCGGCCTGCCTGCTGGCGCTGGTGGTGGTGCTGGTGGTGGTCATGCGGCGCCAAAGGACCCCCAAGCGGGCCGTGACGCCCGTTGAGATGGTGAACGTCTTCACAAAGACATCAGCTCCTGTGCCGGCATCCCCAACGTCGTCTGCTGCTGCAGCCGCCTCGGTCGATGCCCCTGCTTTGGACCCCCAGACTAAAGATCCGGCCGCTCTGGCCCCTGAGGCATCTGCCATGGTCATCCCGCCTAAAACTCGGCCCCCTTCCTCGGCGCGGCCGCGGAGCCGTGCCTTGGACCAGGTCTCGCCCACGGCCGTCGTTGGTGGCGCACTGGGTGCCCCTCTAGCTGTGACCGGCCCGGCGGAGGCCTGCGAAACCGTGCAGCCAGTGGTCCTGATGGGCGCTCCCGTTCTGCTCGTGCCCAGCGTTGCCGTTGTGGTTTCTGCTCCGACCCAGGCCCCTGATGCCGCTTTCGCCCCGCTCCCTCCGGCCCCAGCCACTCCGCCTCCCGCCCTCGCCGCCCCTCGACCGCCGGCGGACATCACGCCCGCGGCTACGGTCGATGAGCTGGCCAATCTGGCCGGGTTCCTCTTCCAGCCCGCCGACTCGCCGCAGTCCGTGTCGTCACCTTCGGCTCCTCTGTTGCCGGATGGCGGGGCCTTCGCCCCTAGCCCGCCTGCGGCGCAGTGGGAGGTTGACACCGGACCCGTGACAGAGGAAGAGGTGGCGGCCCTCGGCACGCCGACCCCGCCGCTTCTGGAAGGTGGGGAATCCGACCCTAACCCTGTCGGACCCACCCCGCCCACTTCATCTCCGCCCGCCCTCCGACGGCCCTCCACCCGCAATCGCTCGGGTTAACAGAGACGGGCACTTTTGATCTATACCCCGGGATTGTTTTCTCTGTGGTGTTTTTCACACGGTTTTGAGCTCAGCATTGGATGCCAACTGTTCAAGCTGTTGTGTTTCCTGGGGGGTTCGAGACTTCCTCACAGGGTGTATGTGTCACGAGAATCATCAGTCCCATTTTTCGTGTGGTTGTGTTTCTCTTCTTGTTCTTGATTCGGTTGCCACTCTTTTGGCGGGGCCGTTCTTGGTCAAGAATAACCTTTTTCGAGTCTATCTGGAGCTAGTCGTTCACTCGACTTACAGAAGAAGAGGCCTGGTGGTGGCGATGGTTGCAGTTCGAGCAACCGTAGTGCACTGGGGAAAGCGAGGTTTTTAAGGTCAAAAGGTCAGGAGTTCGAGTCCGAGTGGGGGGAGAAAGAAGGGGGTGAGCGGGATGGATGGTGAGCGGGATGGATGGTGAGCGGGATGGATGGTACGTTAGGGTTATGGATGGTACGTTAGGGTTATGGATGGTACGTTAGGGTTATGGATGGTACGTTAGGGTTATGGATGGTACGTTAGGGTTATGGATGGTACGTTAGGGTTATGGATGGTACGTTAGGTTATGGATGGTACGTTAGGGTTATGGATGGTACGTTAGGGTTATGGATGGTACGTTAGGGTTATGGATGGTACGTTAGGGTTATGGATGGTACGTTAGGGTTATGGATGGTACGTTAGGGTTATGGATGGTACGTTAGGGTTATGGATGGGTTAGGGTTAGGGTTAGGGTTAGGGTTAGGGTTAGGGTTAGGGTTAGGGTTAGGGTTAGGGTTAGGGTTAGGGTTAGGGTTAGGGTTAGGGTTAGGGTTAGGGTTAGGGTTAGGGTTAGGGTTAGGGTTAGGGTTAGGGTTAGGGTTAGGGTTAGGGTTAGGGTTAGGGTTAGGGTTAGGGTTAGGGTTAGGGTTAGGGTTAGGGTTAGGGTTAGGTTAGGGTTAGGTTAGGTTAGGT
>JAPMOS010000103.1:0-55000 GCA_027972325.1 Paratrimastix pyriformis
CCTCCCCCTCCTCCTCCTCCTCCTCCTCCTCCTCCTCCTCCTCCTCCCTCCTCCTCCTCCTCCTCCTCCTCCTCCTCCTCCCTCCCCCTCCCCGCACAAGCACCCCATCCTCCAGCCACACATCGCCAAGAGCACGCACGCACCGCCGACCCTTCCGCCCATCCCCTCCCATGCCATCTCCCCCATCCACACCCCGCACTCCCCTCCACATCCTCCCGTCCCTTCCCATCCCACGCCCCACTCGACGCATCGCATCCACAGACGTCAGCCTTCCTCACCCATGTCCCATCTCCACCACCATCCCCCATCCCCATCTCACCCCTCCCACTCGCCCCACATCGTGTTGTCCACAGCCTTCCCCACCCATGCCCCATGCCCGCACCACTCCATCTCCCCCCCATGCCCATCCGTACCCCTCCTTCCCCAGCCCCACCCACCCCCCTCGCCACCCCTCTTCCCGCAGACCCGCATCGCGTCCACGGCAGCGGCCTTTGCGGCGGCCTCCTTGAGGGCCACCTGGAGCTGCCCCAGCTGGGCGACCGTCTCGCCCCGGACCCGCTCATCGGCCTCCCGGGCAGCGCGCAGCATGGAGGCCTCGGCCTGCAGGGTCTCCAGGCTCGGGTTGGCGGTGGCTGACTCGTGGGCGCCCTGCACTTGGGAGCTCAGGAGGGCACGGAACTCCTCGACCTCGGTCTGGATGGGTGGTGGGTGGGCGAGGAGGGGTTGGGTGAGTGTCCTGCACTTTGGGAGCTCATCAGACGCGCACGGAATTCCTCGACCCCCGGTCTGGGGTGAGGGGTGTGTCTGTGTGTGGAGCAAAGGGAATCAATCGGACAGGACGTGGTGTGTGCGTGAGGGGGAAGGGGTGAGTAGGCATCCTGGACTTGGGGAGTTCAACAGTTACGAGACCTCAGGCATGGGAGGGGGTGAGGGTGATGGAGATGGGGTGATGGAGACCTGCAGCAGGCCCTTGGCGCGGTTGGCCTCCTCGACGGTGGTCCGCAGGGTGGCGATCTCGGCCTGCGCCTCGGTCAGCTGCTGCTGCTGCTGTTGTACCTGGTCGTGCTCGTGCTGGCGGACCGCCTGTCCAACCCCCAGGCACCGGAGACAGATTTTTTTTTTAAAATACAAAAAACTCGATTTTCGCTCTTTTTGAATGGGCGTGAGGGGCTGCGTGGCGTTCATACGGACCTGCAACCGCTGTTGGAGGCTGTGCAGTTGCGCCTCGGCATCGTCCTTGGCCTTGGAGATGGCGGCAAGCTGTTCGTTGACACTCTGCAGGCGGGATTCCAGGTTGGTGTTCTTTTGTTCCACCTCCAAGCGCTGACGGGTCTCCTCCTCGAGGCGAGCCCGAAGCTTGGCCATCTCATCCTCGAGCGACTACGATCTCATCAGCCAAAGGGGATCGACGAGTGATCGAGCGGACCTTAATGATAAGATCATTGCCACCCGAGGCGGCAGGGGGCGCAGCTGTCGCAGGAGTTTCCTCGATTTTGACATAGTTGCCGGGGAACAAGCCAAACTGACCACGACACTCCCCGGTGTACCTGTGTGGAAAGAAAATCCGGAGCGGATCAGCATAAGCAAGTGCGAAAAAGAGGGAAATCAAGGGAGGGCTTCGCAGACCAGCCATCTTCGCCGATTTGAGAAATGTTCAGGACGTCATTCACTTGAAAAGAAATCTCGGTCTTATCGCGAGCAGCGTACATATACATGGCACGCCCGCGGAGCTTGCAAGGGCCGGGAGGGAGTTGGGCGGACATCGATGATGGGCGAAGGGCGAGTGAGAGAACTTCTCCGGGTATAGGCCGGCTGTGTCAAGACCGTTGATCTTTTTGAAAAGTCGTTCCGATGTCGCATTACGGTTCGCCGCAATCGGAGAGAGTTGTTTGCTTGATGGGATTTTTTCTTTTTAAAGGCAAGATAGGTTATTGGGATGAGAGATATTCCGAGAAAGACACTTCTTTTGAATGGTACTTTCCGTACTCGATCATACGACCAATATTTCATGAATACGTTCAACCGGAATCGAGGATTCTTCAAATTGGGTGTGGAAACTCGCATGTTGCTGATGATTTGTTCGACGACGGATTCCACCACATCTCCAAGTCCGGTGATGTGGTGCGCTCTCTTGTCGTCACCTCACAACTTTAGCATCGATATTAGCGAGGTTGTGGTCGAACAAATGCGACGGCACAACAGGCGTGAAGGCATGACATGTCTGCTTTGCCTGTCAGTCCCCTCCTGTCTTATTCGGCTCCGCCGCCAGACGAAAAGATGGACGTTCGGCATCTCACCTATCCATCTGAAGCCTTCGAAGCAGTCATCGACAAGGGTCCGTCGTCATGCCACAATAATCACATCACACGAGGTGGTCGTCCAGGGACCGTGGACGCGATTGTCTGTGGGGAGGACAAAGACCTCGCAATGGCCGAGCTTGCCCATGAAGTTTTGCGAGTGCTCACTCCTGGTGGGTCTGTGATGCGTCGACCTCTCCCCGTCACGTGTGACTCGGCCGTCCTTTTCCGCCATTCGACATTCGGCATTCTCATCCACTCTTTTTCTTTGACTGGCTGTTGGTTTATGGTGTGCCGCAGGGTGTTTATCTGCATCTCGGTCTGGCCTGCTTCCAGCCTCCCCGGATGGCAGGGTGGTTGGGGGGGGGGGGGGGGGACGACGAGGGAGAGGAGGACGAGGGGGAGTGAAAGCTGTTCCGCTCGCCACTTATTCAGGAATCTCTCTCCTCACTCCCTCCATACCCTTCTCGCCCCTGCTTGGCGGCTATCACCCCTGCGCTGGTGGCTATCGCCCTGCTCTGGTCTCTGGTGGCTATCACCCTGCTGGTGGCTATCGCCCTGCTGGTGGCTATCGTCCCGATCGCCCTATTTGTTCTTGTTTCTCCAGTGTGTGGAGCCCGCCTATCGGTTCAAGTACTTCCAGCGGGTTGAGTTCCCCTGGACTGTCCGCCACACGACCATCCGCAAGGAGCCGAACGCCGAGCCGCGCCACGTGTACATCATGATCAAGCCCCCGTAATTTTTTTGGCTTGTTGTGAAATGGAGAGTGGGGAGGATTCATCCATTCCGACGAATGAACTTCTTTCTCGTCTGTAAAATATGAGTTCGCCCTCCGCCAAAAAACTGTGGGAGACCAATTATTCCAAAAATCGGTATCGGCAGCACCTGAAGGGTCGGCATTGAGTCCTGCAAACCCGGCATCCACAGCTGCCTGCACCGCCCTGGCCACCACTACCACCTCCCAACCACACCACCAACAGCTCGAGCCATGATGAACGCATCATCGGCGGATGGTGCCGGCGATGGTGACATGCCGTCGGCCTTCAAAGCCTCTGCCTATTGGCCCTGGTCCTCTGGTCCTCGGGGGACCTTCACCACAACGCCATCCCTACTGCTGCAGCCGTGCTTTCCCCTGGTCCCGAGAGACAAGTCCCCACCACGGTCGTCACCGCCAGGGATTCCTCCTGCTCCGGCGGACGTGGGGGATCCCCCTCAGGGGCAAACAGTGGATCCGCCATTCGGGTGGGGGGTGGATGAAGGAGAGTAATGGCAAAACCACTGGACTGATATTATCATCTTCCCGAGATGAAGGATGGAGGGCAGGGGGGGGGGGGGGGCGAGGGATGAAGACAACGGGGATGGATGCGCATTATTGGCCCCTGGGGGACGAGAGAAGGTGGGGTCCTGACATCCTTTCGTCATCACGCACCCACCCCCCGGCACCGGACGGCACCACCTAGGGGAGGAGCCGCCTACGGGAGATTGCCCCCCCCCCCCCCCTCCCTCTCCGATTTGCGAGGACGCAGGCGACAAGTCCAAGAAAGAAAGATTCCTTCGGCTGCGTTACACTCCGGGGGGGGGGGGGGCCATCCGAGAATATTTTGAGACATGTGGGCGACGCTAGTGGAGGCCGTCCTGTCCTCGACGGCCATCCATAACGAGCCTGCCGACGAACACGGCTTGCGGCTCTCTCCTCACCGTTTGAAGAGGGCGTCAAGGAGCGGAGACGACCGGGTTGGGAGCACATCATCCGTTGGAGCAAGCGCGTGGTCTTGTGTCGTCTCGGACCCAGGGGCCGGTGCGTGGGCCGGGGCAGACGGGAGGACTTCCAGAGCCTCTGCCTCTTTGAAGGCCGAGGGCAGGTCGCGCGGGATGATAAATGCGTA
Organism: Paratrimastix pyriformis; assembly: GCA_027972325.1. Taxonomy (NCBI): domain Eukaryota; phylum Preaxostyla; family Paratrimastigidae; genus Paratrimastix; species Paratrimastix pyriformis. Next base: position 4,184 of record JAPMOS010000103.1, read on the forward strand.
CTGGTCGCACCGATGGCAGCGCCGGGCGTAGGGAAGCATCGTACGGTCATCATGGGCCACATGCGGCCAGCATTGCGTGCACCAACCGCCGATGATGGGCACGTGACCCGGCTCATGTCCTTCATGTTGTTGCTGTTGTTGTTGTTGTTGGGGCGGATCTTGTGGCTCCGGCTGCAGCTGCTGTTGCTGCTGGTGAGAGGCGGCAACCAGGGCAGTGCAGGCGGGGGCGATGCTCGGGGTGGCAAGGGTGGTGGCACCGCAGCTCGAATCTACCAGCCCCTCTGGTGCAGCGGGCCTGAAGCAACCCTGTGCGTACTGGATGACGAACTGAGGCCCATCCGGGCAGATACATGTGCGCTGCAGGGGGATGCCACCCGAGGGATCCCAGGCCCGGGTGGCGTGGATGGCCTCGGCATCGGTGGGGCCCCGAGAGTATTCAACCTCTCGTGAGGCGGGGACAGCACCGCTTGTGCAAGACGCCAACAGGTTGCGAGGCCTGAGGAGGACCAGGGGCGTCGTGGGGTCGATCTGCTCCTTGTAGGTGGCCCGGGCATGCTGGGCCTGACGGAATGCCACCTGCGCGATCTTGTCCAAGGTGACCGGCGTGAGATTGGGGGGCGCGTAGACCAGCAGTGTCGAGAGGAACCGGCTCGCCTCCACGTCGGTCAGCTTGTCGGCTGTGGCCACCACCCGCTCCATGCCCGCCAGGCCCCGCAGCAGGTGATCGCCCAGGGCCAGCGAATTGCAGCATACCAGCAGCACCAAAGGGGAACGGGGCACCAATAGCGAGGAGGAGGACGGTGACGATGACGGTGATGGCGACAATGGTGCCGGTGACGGCGGCGACAACGACGGTGATGGCGGCGACGGTGACGGTGACGGCAACAACGGTGCCGGTGCCGGTGGTGGTGGGAACAGTGACGGCGGCGGGGACAGCGACGGCTGTGGCAACGGCGACAGCGGAGTGGGAGGAGGGAGCGATGATGGTCCCGGGATCGGGGTGTCGTCTCCAAAGCAGCGCAGGAGCTCGTTGGGGCCGAGCCAGGTCAGGGGCTTGGTCATGCCGGCCTCACCGCGGATGCTGATGGCCTGGCGGAGGCCGTGGCCCACGTAGATCACCAGATCGGGCCGGAAACGACGCATCTCGGCTGGTGAGGAAAAAATCGAACAAAATCACCCCGGTTGCGGGCAATGCGCAGCAGAGAATCACATTTGCGAGGAACCAGGGAAAAGGAGAGACCTTGGAGGGTCTGAGCCGACGGTTCGCAGAGGAGGCACATCTCGAGACCCTGATATCGGAGGGACTCGGCATGAGGAAGACAGAAAGGAGGACGGGGCAGACGAATTGGGGGTCTGTCATCGACGTTGACGAAATCTTCTGGGCGAGGTCAGGCGTGGAGAGCCTCGGGAGCCTGGGATTGTCGATGGTCGGATCCGGGTTGACGGTGATGCAGAGCACGCGGAGGGCGACAGCTGGTGCCTGCCTCGGGCCATTATCCTCTCCGTCGGAGGGCAGGGGTTGTGGCTGTGGTTGAGTCGGTGGTGGCCGTTCGTCGGAGGGCAGGGGTTGCGGCTGTGGTTGAGTCGGTGGTGGCCGCTCATCGAAGGGCGGCAGGGCGGCGATGGCGTCACTGCGCATGCGCAGCCCACGAGTATGGCAGCCCACACACTCGGCCAGCGGGATGGCCGGATTCTCGGTATTGGGGCTGTTTAACAAGCACCGAAAGCAGAAGCCTGGCACGCCGACACCCAAGTCATGGTCACTCATCAGCCGAGAGGCGTTCTCCCGGATGCGGGGATGGCAGGCCAAGGGGCTCGCCGGGTCGGGAAGGACGATGCAACTTTCGATGGGGTCATGGTCGAGGCACAATTCGGTGCACCGTTCGCATGCCCACACCAGGCGGAACCGGGGTGGGGTCGAAGCCGGGCATTGACAGGCAAACTCGTGGCTGCGCCGCTCCAGGGCGCCCTCCAACTCCCCCAGCCGGACACCCGGGAAGTGGGCTCGCAACTCGAGGGCAGACTGATGACGAAGGAAAAACGGATCCTGCGGAGGCGGGGGCGGGGGTCGGTGGCCTTCGAAGGCAAAGGTGGCGGCGTCGTAGATTTGGGAGTCCTTCAAGGCTTCAACGGCAGATGGCATCCCAATCTCGGCCAGAGCTCGGAAAAACGCCTGGAGGTCCGAGTCAGCACGGATCTCTCCGGCAGAGAGAAGCCCTTGCCGTTTGCCGGTCTCGAAGAGGTCCCCCAAGAAGGTATGGGGCAGACAGGGCAAAAACTCCTCCGGAGTATGGTGCAGGACGGCGCGAACGGGGGCGCCGGATTGCTGGATGATGCGGGCGAGGTCGATGGCGTAGAGGGGACGCAGATTGGGGGCCTTGGCCGTGCGCAACAGCAGGGCATCGCTGATGCAGGGGCCGCTGATGAGCAGCACATCCGGGCGGTCCTGCCGAAGCCGCTCTGGTGTGGGCAAATCGGAATTTGACAGAAGAATCACGCGCGACCGGACCCAGCAGAACCGAGGGAACGGCATCGGCGACCCGAACGACCTTGAGCAGCTCGCTCTCCTCAAGCTAAAAAGCACAGCAGACAGACAGGATAATCAGAAAGAAGAGGCGGAGCCCAGATTCTGACAGACAAGAGGTCCCCGGTTGGATACAATGTCGACCAACATGACTTTGAGAGGGGCTGTGTTGTCCAATGGTGGCCGCGGCTGGGGCGGGAGTGGCGGTTGGGAGGCCGGTTCATAGACTGTGGGTGCGGTGAGGCCGAGGTGGTCGAGGAAGGGGCACCGGCCCGACCGGAATTTGACGGGGCCATCGCATTGGAGCCGCTGCAGGAGGGCGGGACACTCCTCGATGACCAGCCTTTCGAATAGTTCTCTCTTGGAGCAAACAGTGATGGTCTCGAGGGATCGTTGACATTGCTCGATGAGCGAACTGACACCCTCCGGGGAAAATGGATCCTGGACAATCAGGGTGTGCAACAGGGGAGGGGCACCTCGGGCGAAGATGATCTTCCCCATTGGTCGAATGACCTCGAGTTCATCAAGTTGGGGCGTGTCAAGTTGGAGCTTGATGGCAGCGAGGGGAAGTGATCACCAATCAACCAAAACCAATCGATGAGACCTTGCATGTGGTTGTCTCAGTCTGGGAGTCTCCAGCAATCCGCAGGGACTGGAGGCCCGGGGCGGTGATCTCCTCCAGGGCAGCCCAGGTGGTTACGAGGCGCCTGACCGACGGAGGAACCCGCAGATGGCTCACCGTCTGCCTGGGGTAAAGCACGAGATCGTGAACACCCCAGAAGTCGGGCAGCTCGAGCAGCGGTTCGTCACCCAACGGGTCTAGAAAGAGAAGTTTGGGAAATGTGGGTCCGGGAGCCGTCAACAGACAGTCGAGTGCGAGCTTGCGGAGATGAGGCATCCGACACTCGGCCGCAAATGTGACGGGCGGGTGTGTGTTTGTATTGTCAGAGTGGAAGAGTGCCCGGAAAGTAACGAGTGATGGGCAGGACAGGGTGACTCTACTCAGAGACTCCGAGCCCTTCAGGGTGAGCTCCTCGACACGGGGCAGATCCAGGGTCACCTCGGTTAGGTCGGTCCGCAGGTAGAGATCGCAGACCCGCAAGAGATCGCAGACCCGCAACCCGGCGGGCAGCAGGAGCCGCGGCGCACGCACGATAACCGCTGCCGTGAGCTGCGTCAGGACGGAGTCGACTGGCTGCAGCTCCTCGGGCAGCACAGTGTTGGAAGGGAGGGGGTCCAGATGAGCGTCGCGGTCAAGATTGAGCGCCAATTGGCGCAGCTTGGGAAGTTCTTCTCGGATGGCGGCCAGGGTGCCACGCAGATCGGATCCTCTTTTGGTGATGACCTGAAGGCGCTCCAGGTTGGGCCAGTCGGCCAGCAGGACGGGCAGGTCCTCCGGGCTGCACCACAAGGTGAGGCCCCGCACGCTGGCCGGGCTGCCAAGGGCGATGCCCTCGCCGGCTGAGGCTCGAACCGTGGCGCGGTGGGAGTAGCGCGGTTGGCCTCGCAGGCCAAAGTACGAGAGCGAGAGACCACCGACATCCAGGGACTGCAAGCCGGGGCGGCCTTGCAGGAATTGGTCGAAGCTGGAGCGGGTGGGGAAGGCCGCCCGGCTGGTGGTCAGGTCCCTCAGCTGGGGGCACAGCCGGAGGAACCACGGCGGGGCCAGCGGGAAGTTCAGCGTGCGCAGCTGGGGGAAGACAACCCCCACAAGATCGGCAAAGGCGGCGGCATCGGCATCGCTAAACAGAAACAGGTCGGAGATGGCGAGCCATTGCAGCGAAGCCGCACATCGCCGGAGAAGCAGCGCAAAGGGAGGCCGTGAACGGGACAACCGGGAAGATGGGCTTGCTTCTGTTGCCCAACAGAGTTTCGTGGTTGGTGTCAGGAGGGATCGAAAACGGTGGTTGATCGCCAAGAGGGTGCAGTGCAACCGGAAAGAGGCGTCAACTTCGGAGAGGTAAAGCCAAAGATGATCCGGGAGGCTTTCAAAGTGGCCCAACATCGTGGAGGAATCCCGTGTTTCAATTAGTCCACCATCAGACCGTGGGATCGACCGTTCTGATGGACTGCCCTCCGAAGAGGCCGAAAGCCATCCAGAGTCTGAAATGCCTTCAAGTGTCCCCAACATCAAGCGTGGCTGGCGGAGAAGGACTCAAGTCAGGAACTGCGGTGAGCGTGCCGGTCGGGCGCGGCCGGGACCCAGAAATAGCGTGTGCGTCCTCGATGTCATGCAGACTGTCCGCCGAATCACTTTGAATTCAAATTCGGTGAATTTTCTCCCATGCAGCCTCGTAGGAGACTCACTCGAAAGAGAAGAGTTCACAAAAGGTTTTTATTCCCATTTCCCAACCCCAGTCACCTCATCTTCGCCAGAATACATCGACTATCTCTCTCGCAAACGATCACCTCAACCCCAGCCACTCCCACCCCAGCGCTTGAGGCCCCGCATCAGGCCCCGACGTAGCTCCTTCAAAATCGAAGAGAAAACTCGCTCGAACTTGTGTTGGCCATCGAGCTCATCAGAAACGGACAGAATCATTGCTTCTCGGGATTGGATGCCTCGTCCTCTTCTCCAACGGTTCTGCGCATCTTCGCTCCAGTCTCTTTCCATTCCCAATCAGTTTGATGATATTGATACCGAATCTTTTTTTTGCGGAGGAGGAGACCATGCGGGGGGGTTTGTCTTCCCCCAGTTGCGAACCCTCAACTTCCCGCTGGCTCCGCTGTGGTTCCTCCGGTGGTGCCCCAGTTGAGGGACCTGACCACTATAGCCGAGCGGCCTTCTCCTCCCGCCACGGATTCGACCCGTTCCTGCGAGGCTGCCCCGGCTTGCTGTCCCTGGATGCCTGCGGACCCACTCCCAGGGCGATGCCGACCAGAATCACACTGCGCTGCCCCGCGCTGGTGTCTTTCCGGGCAAATCTCAGGCATCACGGGATTAAAACGCCTCCACCCATCGCTCTTACAGCCGCCTGTCGCCTGCCGCGTGTCTTCGCACACTCGCACTCGACTGTCTGTTTTGGCTGCTGCCGCCATCTTTGGTCTCACTCTCACGAACCTTTCATGTAGACCCGCCTGGCGACGAGCCACTACTAGACCTGAACGCTTGGCAGCGTGAGCTGCCCGATTTCTGTGGTGTTCGCGATCTCGCGCTTTATCCCAGGCGGAAGGTGAGCCATCTGCAGGTTCCTCCGTCGGGTCGACCCCACGACACCCCTGGTGCTCCTCAGACACCCCTGGTGCTCCTCAGACACGGCAGCCTGGCGATTTAACCTCAGTTGGCTGGCTCCAGTATGCCACCGCCTCCTGCGAGGTTGCCTTCTCGCGGGGCCCCACCCTGGCCGAGGCCATCCACGCCACCCGGGGGCCCTTGGCCGCCTCTTGTAGGACATCCCCCTGTGGAAGGGCGCCCCAGTTCGCCATCGAGTACGCCAAGGGCTGCATGCACTGGGCAGCACCTGAACAAGATAGTTTTGCTTGGAATGTTGATCATCCAACTGAGGGACCGACGCCGCTTAAATATCTGGGTGGGAACCCGACAACCGCAGCCGCCTGCACCGCCCTGGCCACCACAACCACCTCCCAACCACGCCCCCATGAGCGCATCATCAGCGGATGGTGCAGGCGGTGTGTCCGGACTGTGGTTCATCATTTGGCATCCCGTGTGACCTGCCGTCGGCCTTCAAAGCCTCTCGCAAATACACAGCATGTTCTCTCTGCCTCCCTGGCCCTGGTTCCACCACCACGCCCCTATCCCCTCCCCACCACGGCCGCCACCGCCAGGGGGGCGGACTTGGGGGATCCCCTCCCGCCCCGACGCTTCCCCGACCCTGTCGTCCCCGCTCTTTGCCGCCCTCAGGGGCCGGGGTGCATGTGTGGATGAAGGAGAGTCATGGCAAATCCACTGTACTTGATATTCTCATCCTCCCCGAGATGGATGGAGGAGGGCAGGGGGGGGGGGGGGGGGGGGGGGCGAGGGATGAAGACAACGGGGATGGATGCGCATTTGGCCCCTGGGGGACGAGAGAAGGTGGGGTCCTGACATCCTTTCGTCATCACGCACCCACCCCCCGGCACCGGACGGCACCACCCAGGGGGAGGAGCCACCTACCGGAGATTGTGCCCCCCTCCCCTCCACGACAGTGTGTATTTGCGAGGACAGCAGGCGACAAGTCCAAGAAAGAAAGATTCCTTCGCGCCATGCGTTACACTCCGGGGGGGGGGGGGGGGGGGGGGCCATCCGAGAATATCTTGGGAGGGACATGTGGGTGTGGGCGACACTACGTAGTGGAGGCCATCTTGTCCTGTTTGCGACGGCCATCCATAACGAGCCTGCTGACGAACACGGCTTGCCGCTCTCTCCTCACCGTTCGGCCCCGAGGAGGGCGGCAAAGAGCGGAGACGACATGGCTGGGGACAGATCAGGGGCTGGAGGGGGAGCACCCACGTCCGTTGGAGCAAGCGCGTGGTCTGGGGCCGGGGCGGGGGCCGGGGCCGGGGCCGGGGCGGATGTGCTCGTCGGGAGGACCAATGCCAGAGAGGCAGAGGCTTTGAAGGCCGACGGCAGGTCGCGCGGGATGATGAAGGCCGCCTGGCCGCACCGCTGGCAGCGCCGGGCGTAGGGAAGCATCGCACGGTCATGGGCCACATAAGGGATGCATCGCGTGCACCACCCGCCGATGATGGGCACGTGACTCGGCTCATGTCCTTCATGTTGTTGCTGCTGTTGTTGTTGTTGTTGTTGTTGTTGTTGTTGTTGTTGTTGTTGTTGTTGTTGTTGTTGTTGTTGTTGTTGTTGTTGTTGTTGTTGTTGTTGCGGCGGATCTTGTTGCTCCGCCTGCTGCGGCGGCTCATGTTCGTCATGTCGGTGTGGTTCGTGTTCTTGTTGATTCCGAGGCTGCTGCTCTTGTGGGTGAGAGGCGGCCTCCAGGGCAGTGCAGGCGGCGGCTGCGCTAGCGGTGGCAAGGGTGGTGGCACCGCAGCTCGAATCTCCCAGCCCCTCTGGTGCAGCGGGCCTGATGCAGCCCTTGGCGTACTCGATGGCGAATTGGGGCCCATCGGGGCAGCCGCATGTGCACCGCAGGGGGATGTCCTCCAAGGGGCGGGCAAGGGCCCGGGTGGCGTGGATGGCCTCGGCCAGGGTGGGGCCCCGCGAGAAGACAACCTCACGTGAGGCGGTGGCAGGGTTGCGAGGCCTGAGGAGGACCAGGGGCGTCGTGGGGTCGATCTGGTCCCGATAGGTGGCCCGGGCTTGCTGGGCCTGGCGGAATGCCACCTGCGCGATCTCGTCCAAGGTGGCCGGCGTGAGATTGGGGGGCGCGTATGCCAGCAGTGTCGAGAGGAACCGGCTCGCCTCCACGTCGGTCAGCTTGTCGGCTGTGGCCACCACCCGCGCCATGCCCGACAGGCCCCGCAGCAGGTGATCGCCCAGGGCCAGCGAATTGCAGCATACCAGCAGCACCAAAGGGGGACGGGGCACCAATAGCGCGGAGGAGGACGGTGGCGGTGACGGTGGCGGTGGCAGTGACGGTGACGGTGACGGTGACGGTGACGACGACAATGGAGACGGTGACGGCGGCGACAACGACGGTGATGGCGGTGACGGTGATGGTGCCGGTGACAAAGGTGACGGTGATGGCGGTGGTGGGAACAGTGACGTGTGGGGCGCGTAGGCCAGCAGTGTCGACAGGAACCGGCTCGCCTCCACGTCGGTCAGCTTGTCGGCTGTGGCCACCACCGGTGATGGCGGTGACGGTGATAGTGACGGCAACAACGGTGGTGATGGCGGTGGCGGGAACAGTGACGGCGGCGGGGACAGCGACGGCTGTGGTAACGGCGACAGCGGAGTGGGAGGAGCGAGCAATGGTCCCGGGATCCGGGTCTCGTCTTCGAAGCAGCGCAGGAGCTCGTCGGGGCCGAGCCAGGTCAGGGGCTTGGTCATGCCGGCCTCACCGCGGATGCTGATGGCCTGGCGGAGGCCGTGGCCCACGTAGATCACCAGATCGGGCCGGAAGCGACGCATCTCGGCTAGTGAGAAAAAAAATCAATCACAAAATTAGATGAACGGAAGGATTGATCACCCGGACTTGCGGGCAATGCGCAGCAAAGGATCACATTTGGAACCAGGGAACAAGAGAGACCTTGGAGGACCTGAGCCGACGGTTCGCAGAGGAGGCACATCTCGAGACCCTGATGGCGCATCGGAGGGAAACGACATGAGGAAGACAGAAAGAAGACGAGGCAGACGAATTGGGGGTCTGTCATCGACGTTGACGAAATCGTCTGGGCGAGGTCAGGCGTGGAGAGCCTCGGGAGCCTGGGATTGTCGATGGCCGGGATCGGGTTGAGGGTGATGCAGAGCACGCGGAGGGCGGCAGCTGGTGCCTGCCCCGGGCGATTTTCCTCTCCGTCGGAGGGAAGGGGTTGTGGTTGATGGGTCTCCTTTGTGCCAGGAGCAGCGTGATGGACGATGGGCGGAGGTCGTTGCGGTTGATCTTGTTCAGGAGGAGTCGCTGGTCGCTCGTCGAAGGGCGGCAGGGCGGCGATGGCGTCACTGCGCATCCGCAGCCCACGAGTATGGCAGCCCACACACTCGGCCAGCGGGATGGCCCGATTGTCCGAGAGGCTGCCCCTGTTCAAAAAGCACCGAAAGCAGAAGTTTGGCACGCCTCCCAAGTCGCTCTCTCAGGCGAGGACATCGAGACCCTGCTCGAACCCAACGCGCCCGACGACGTGCTCGACGACATCCTGTGGCAAGTGCCGGCTGACTGGTACTGGTCTTGCCTGCGTGGCCTCGGCGCATCGTGCCCCCGCGGCAAGTTGAGCGAGCCGGACAGACGGAGGGCCCTGATCAGCGCACTTCGTCGACACGGCAAGGCTCTCACGCTCGGGGACCTCCTCCGCCTCGCCGCGGCGACTCGACCGTCCACCCGATCAAGCTCTGGACACCGTCCCCTGGCCACACCAGAACCACCGCCTTCGCCTCAGCGGCGGATCCCGGCCGGGGTGACGAATGACGACGGCCAGTCGTGCGCGTACGCGGCGACGGTGCAACTCCTGGCCGGCCTTCGCCTTCGCGCCCCCGGCCCAGTCGAGGCGTCGCTTCGGGGCACACCCGTCCTCGAGGTCATCGGGGCGGCCGTCGCCGCGGCGGCGCACCCCTCAACAACGACGGCGGTGGACATATTGGAGCCGCAGGGGGTGGACGTGGGCGTCCTTCGCGAGCCGCGCCGAAGCCGAATCGGCGATGCAGACGGCCACCCGGAAGGCGATGTGGGCCAAGTCAACTGCCGAGCGCCTCGGCATTCGCGTGGAGGCCCGCCGTCGCCGACACACACCCGGCACGCCAACAGGGGACACCGACCGGCCGGCCACAGGCCGAGGGGGCCCGTTCGAGCTCTACTTCCCCGACGGAGCCCCGGATGGCCTCACCCCTGCCCCCACCGCAGTCCGAACCTCCCGTGAGGGCCAAGCTTGGGCGGTGTTCTCCTCGCTGGAGGATGCCACGGCGGCCCGAGCCGGCGCGAGCACACGTGTGGCCTGGTCGAAGGCCACGGCGGCGCGGCTCAACCTCCCGCCAGAGGCGACGAGCCCACGACTCCCGCAAGCGCCTTCAACAGTCAGCCCCACGGCGGCAGGGGCGCCCGCCTCGGGCGGGCGGGGTTGCAGCGGGCGGCGGCGGCCACACCCGCGGGGCAACGGCCATCCGCGCGGAGAACACCGAGACCGACGACGAGGCCGGGACCGACGAGGCCGAGACTGGGCCTCGCGGTGCCACGCAGAGAAGGCGGCGAGCCCGAGGGGATCCCGCCGCCGAGGCCCCACGGGGATCCCACTGACCTGGGCACAGGTGGAGGCTCTCCAACCCCTGAGGAACGCCCGAGCCAGAACTGTGCGACCGATCCGCCCCGGGATGCGCGGACCAGCGAGCACTCTCCCACCGACAAACGCCATGGGCTACCCCCGAGACCGTATTCATCCTTCCCAACAGCATGCCCATGGCCCAGCTCACCCTTGCCGATGGCCGCCCCTTTCGCCACTAAGTCGGGGACCACCGACAAGTCGGGTCCGGTGCCTGGTCCCCCGCCCCGCCACCACCCTGGAGCCAGCCACCCCCTCCCAGTGCGCGGCCGCCACCAGCTGCCTCCACCTCTCCCGCCAAGCACCCAACACCCCGACCGGGCCACCCCGCCACACGAGCATGGAGGGCAAGGTACCCACCCTGTACCTGCTCTCCGACCGAAGACGCCATGTGTATGTCGGAACGACTGTCAACCTCACCCACCGGGTCCTCCAGCACAACGGCCTGCTCGCCGGGGCGCACAGCAGACCCAGGGCCACCGGTGGCACCTCCTGGCCGCGTGCTGGGGCCCCCCGCTGGAGCAGATCAGGCAGCTGGAGGACCTCCTGCACCGCCCGGACTCTGGCTGCGGCTTCCGCAAACCCGTCACCGTCAAACAGACTGTAGGGGCCCTCTGCTCCCTCCTTGCTCGCCTCAAGCTCCACCGTGCTCACCTGCATCTTGTCGCCCCGATCCGCACCGACCTCGCCACGGCCGTAACCGGCTGCACGGTGACACATGGACCCCTTCTCCACACCTTCCCACCCGAGGCCCCAACCGCCGGCCGAGGCTCCTCATCGACAACCTCAGCAGGGACCCCTCCGGCAGCGTCGCCCTCCCAGGCCCGAGGCAGCCGCGCTCTCCGACCAGGAGCGCACCTCGCTCCGGGCCGCTGCCACCCTGACCGACCCGGAGGCCATCCTCGAGGCAGTCATCCCCGTCCTGGCCCAGCGGACTCCGGCCAGGCGCCCCCACCCCACCAGGCCCCCGCGCCCCGCAGGCACCTCGGGGCCACTGCGGGCCGCCCGCGAGCGGGTGCGCCGCCTCCAGATCCGACTGCGCGCACTGGGCCACGCGACGCGCCGTCCCCAGCACGCACCCCCTCGCCTCCTTCTCTCCTGGCGCAAGGCCCGGGCGAACCTGGCCACGGCCCGAGTCCGGACACGGACCGCAGCTGCCCGCACGGCCGCGCGCCAACAGTTGTCTTTGTTCTTCAAGAACAGGCGCAGATTCTTTGCCACCTTGGCCGGCGACACCCAGCGGCCGCCCTGCCCCATCTCCTGGCAACAGCTCAACGAGCACCACAGCCGTGAGGCCGCCTCTGGTGGCCCCGAGCCTCCCACCCCGGCATCCCGTGGGCGACCCTGGCAGCGACAACCCCGCCCCTCACCCCGGCCGAGGCGGCGGCCCTCGAGGCCGACATTTCCGAGCAAGAAGTGGTCGACCAGGTCGGCAAGGCCGCACCCCACACCGCGCCTGGCAGCGACGGGGCCGGCATCGACGCCCTCAAGCACCTAGTCAAGGACCCGGCCCTCCTCGGCGCGCTGGTGGCTCTCCTCCGTGCCTGCTGGCAGACCAAGTCCACCCCTGCCCGCTGGCGCGCGAGCACGGCCGTGCTACTCCTGAAGCGAGGCAAGGACCCCACGGCCGTCTCGAGTTGGCGCCACGTGGCCCTGTGCGACGTCCTGGCCAAACTGTACAGCGGCATCCTGGCGCACCGCCTCACGGACTTCCTCGGCCATCCGGGCCGACTCGCCCCTCTCAGCACGGCTTCGCGCCGGCGCTCGGCCCGTTGCTCCACGTCAGCACCCTGCTGGCCACCATGGAGAGCCGGCGGGTGGCCGGGGACCCTCTGCGCCTACTTTTCTGGATTTGACGAATGCCTTCGGGTCGGTGGAAGCGTATGTCATCCGGAAAGGCCTGAGATTGGCCGGCATCCCCGGCCACCTGCAGGCGGCCATCCTCGAGCTCTACCAGGGGCTCTCCATGACCTGGCGGGACTGCTACGACCGGGGCCGCCCCGACGAGCCCCTCCCCCAATCGCTCTTGAAAGGGGGTCAAACAAGGCGACGCACTGAGCCCGGTGGTGTTCCTCCTCGCCCTTGATCCGCTCCTCCGCTGGCTCGAGCTGCCCGACCCGACCCTGGGCCCGCTGGGTGCCGGCCTGGCCGGGGACCCCACCACCGCCGCCAGCTGCCAGGCCTTTGCCGACGATCTCGTGGTGACCGCCGCCAGCGACGCGGCCCTGCGGGTGCTCTGCGACAGGCTGGAGGCCTTCCTGGCCTGGGCCCGGCTGCGCCTGAATGCGAAGAAATGCGCCATCCTGGCCGCCGACAAGGGCCACGCCCAGCCGGGCTTCCTCCTGCAGCTCCAAGGTCAGCCCATCCCGGCCATGGGCGACACCACCACCTACACCTACCTGGGATACACCGTGCGCTTCGACGGCTCCTGGGACGACCACCTCCAGCGCATCACGGCCTCCTGGAACGACCGGCTGGCCCGCATCCATGCCTGCGCTCTGCCGCCCCTGGCGAAAATCGAGTGCGTCAGGGAATGGGCCTTCCCGACGCTACTCTATGGCATGACGGCGATTTGTCCATCGACGGAGCAGTGCCGCGCCCTCGAGGACGACCTGGCCCGGTACGCCTCCGCATGGCTCACGGGTCGCCCACTGAGGACCGACAAACGCTTCTTCCCGGGTGTCCCGCGCGACTTCCTCTTCCTGGCCGGCCAAGGCCCGGGCCTCCCGAGGATCGAGGCCTCCCTGCGCCAAGCCCACCTCTGCCTGATCGCCCGGCTCCTCACCCCGCCCCCCAACGGCCAGTTCATCGCCCAGTGGGAGCGCCCCAACGCCATGGCCCGGGCCCTGGCGGCCGCCGCCCGACCCACGATATCCCCGCAACCCGCCCGCCGCCGCCCCCACCAAAAGGGGCTCGTGGCCCCCCCACCCCCACGCAGCCTCTGGCAGTGGCTGGCCGAGGCGCAGACACGCCACTCGTTCACTCTGGCGCGGGGCCAGGGCGGGTGGCTGCTGACCAGCCACCTGATCCGGGGTGGCCGACTGTTCCCCGCTGCCGGGGGCAGTGACCCCGAGCCCGCGCGCCGCAAGGAGCTGCGCCTGATGAAAGTTGTCGATGTCCTCCGCGCCATGCCCGCCGATGCCATCCAGGTCTACACCGACGGGTCCTTCGAGTGCGGCCCTGAGGGCCAGCTCCGCGGGGGCGCCGCCGCGGTCCTGATCCACCCCGACGGCCGCGCACTGTCGTTGCGCCGCACCCTCCAGTGGCCCACAAGCAACGCCCAGGCCGAGATCGAGGCCATCCGGCTGGCCATCGACCTCCTCGGCCGGGAGCGGGTCGGCCGAGACCGGTGCGTGCTGCTGCTGTCGGACAGCGAGTACGCCCTCGGTGCCCTGTGCCGCGCCACCTGCCTGACCCAGTCGCAGCAGGAGGTCCTCCGACTCCGGGACGAGCTGGTCTCCCGGTGGCCGCGCCTCCTCTGCCATCACGTGCCCTCCCACGTGGACGCGGTGGCCCCGGCTGCCCCCACCTGTGGGGCAATTTGCAGGCCGACCGGCTGGCCGGCGAGGCCGCGGCAGCCCCGCCCCCCACCGACAAGGCCGGCCCGCCACCCCCATCCAACAGGGCTTGGCCTGCCCGCCGGAGATGCCCTTCCGCCCCTCGGGCCCCAAGGACGCCCCGTTGCCGTACCCCACCCGACCCTTCACGCTCGCGGTGGCCCGGGGATTCTGCCAGGCCCTCCAGTGCGAGGAGGAGGCCCGCGGCTGGGCCCCCGGCGCAGCCGATTCTCCTCGGGGTCACCCTGGACGGCCTCGAGCAGAAGCTGGCTGCGCCCGCCTGGCGCCAGCAGGCCGCCCCCGACTGGAAGGTGCGCCGGCTCGTCTGGCTGCTGTTCGGCACCTTCCCCACCCTGCAAACCATTCGGTGCCGATACGCGCGGAAGGCCTCAGCATCTGCCGGCGACGCCCCCCGGTGGGGGTCACCTGCCCACTCTGCCACGGCGGCCCCGAGACCATGTCCCACCTGCTGTCCGGCTGCGGCAGGTACCACGACTTCTACACGGCCCGCCACGACCGTGTGGTCCGCCGACTCTGGGCCTGGTTCGGCGGGCAACGCGACTGGGTCACGCGGCATTATATGGGCGTGTCGGCAACCAACTGTGCGCCCGCCTTCCCACCCACCCTGCTGGCCAAGCTCCCCGCCGCCCTCCGCGACGTGCACCCCGACCTGGTGTTGCAGTCCCGTGGCTCTGACGGCACCTGGTGGCTGCTCGACGTGGCCATCACTGGCCAGACCCACGACTGGCCGGCGCGGGCGGCGGCCAAGGCGGCCCACTACGTCGCCCTCTGCCAGGCCGTCACGGAGGCCACCGGGCAGCCCTGCCGCGCGGTGCCGGTGATCTTGTCGGCCCGAGGGACCGTGCCCCGGGCCACATGCCAGGCCCTGTCGCGGCTGACACCGGCCGACCCCCCTGCCGCGCGAACCGACCTCCAGCGGGCCCTCTCCTCCGTCTCGACCCTTCTGGTTCGGGACGCCCTCGCGCTCATGACCATGCGCAACGGCGCAGCTGCCGCGGCGGGCCCCGCGCCCCGGCCACGCCGTAGCGGCCGCCCAGGGCCCACGACCCGCCCCACCCGCCCCTGAGCACCCCTCCCCATCACCCACACCCATCACTGGGCGGCCCCGCCACCAGGCGGGCCCCCGGCCGGGAGGAGCCACCATACGGGTCATTTGGCCCGGCCCCCCCCGGAGTGTAACGCATGGCGCGAAGGCGCGAGTAACCTCTCTTCTTGAACTTGTCGCCTGCGCCCTCGCAAATACACAGCATGTTCTCTCTCGCTCAGCAGCAGAGACGCGTTCACCCGGATGCGGGGATGGCAGGCCAAGGGGCTCGCCGGGTCGGGAAGGTCGATAGAACTGTCAATGGGGTCACGGTCTGGGCACAGTTCGGTGCATCCTTGGCATGCCCACACGAGGCGGAACCGGGGTGGGGTCGAAGCCGGACATTGACAAACAAACTCGTGGCTGCGCCGCTCCAGGGCGCCCCCCAACTCCCCCAGCCGGACATCCGGGAAGTGGGCTCGCAACTCGTAGGCATACTGATGACGCAATCGAACCGAAACCCGCGGTGGCGGAAGCGGTGGCGGTCGGTGACCTTCGAATGCAAAGGTGGTGGCGTCGTAGATTTGGGAGTCCTTCAAGGCTTCAACGGCAGACGGCAGCCCCATCTCGGCCAGAGCTCGAAAAAACGCCTGGAGGTCGGAGTGAACACCGATCTCTCCGGCAAAAAGAAGCCCTTGCCGCTTGCCGGTCTCGAAGAGGTCCCCCAAGAAGGTAAGGGGCAGACAGGGCAAAAACTCCTCCGGAGTATGGTGCAGGACGGCGCGAACGGGGGCGCCTGACTGCTCGATGATGCGGGCGAGGTCGATGGCGTAGAGGGGACGCAGATTGGGGGCCTTGGCCGTGCGCAACAGCAGGGCATCGCTGATGCAGGGGCCGCTGATGAGCAGCACATCCGGGCGGTCCTGCCGAAGCCGCTCTGGTGTGTGGGCAGAAATAGGATTTGACAGAAGAATCACGCGCGACCGGACCCAGCAGAACCGAGGGAACGGCATCGGCGACCCGAACGATCTTGAGCAGCTCGCTCTCCTCCAGCTGAGAAGCACAGCAGACCAAACGACAAACTCAGAAGAGGCGGAGCCCAGGTTCTGACAGACATGCTGCCTCCAGCTGGATGCAATGTCGACCAACATGACTTTGAGAGGGCTCAGGGCCGTGTTGTCCAATAATGGTGGCCACCACTGTGGCTGGAGTGACGGTTGGGAGGCCGGTTCATAGACTGTGGGTGCGGTGAGGCCGAGGTGGTCGAGGAAGGGGCACCAGCCCGACCGGAATTCGACGGGGCCATCGCACCGGAGCCGCTGCAGGAGGGCGGGACACTGTCGGATGACCAGCCTTTCGAATCCTCTGAGGGAGCATACAGTGATGGTCTCGAGGGATCGTTGACATCGCTTGATGAGCGAACTGACAACCTTCGGCAAAACGGGATCCTGGACAATCAGGGTGCGCAACAGGGGAGGGGCACCTCGGGCGAAGATGATCTTCCCTGTCGGTCGAATGACCTCGAGTTCATCAAGTTGGGGCATGTCAAGTTGGAGCTTGATGGCGGCAAGGGATGTGATCACCAATCAACCAAAACCAATCGATGAGACCTTGCATGTGGTTGTCTCATTCTGGGAGTCTCCAGCAATCCGCAGGGACTGGAGGCCCGGGGCGGTGATATCCTCCAGGGCAGCCCTGCGGGTGGTCACGAGGCGCCTGACCGACGGAGGAACCCGCAGATGGCTCACCTTCAGCCCGGGAGAAAGCTCGAGGTTCCGAACACCCCAGAAGTCGGGCAGCTCACGCTGCCAAACATTCAGGTCCAGCAGCGGTTTGTCACCCAATGGGTCTAGAAAGAGAAGTTCGGGAGATGTGGGTGCGGAACGTCAACAGACAGTCGAGTTTAAGCGTCCGGAGATGAGGCAGCCGGTACTCGACCGCAAATGTGATGGGCGGGGGTGTCTCGATGGAGAGGAAGGCAGCCCGGAAAGAAACCAGGGTGGGACAGTGCAAGGTGATTCTCTTCAGAGACTTCGAGCCCTTCAAGGTGAGCTTCTCGACACGGGGCAGATCCAGGGTCACTTCGGGCAGGTCGGTCAGCAGCTCAAGATCGCAGACCCGCAACCCGGCGGGCAGCAGGAGCCGCGGTGCGCGCACGATCACCGCTGCCGAGAGAGACTCCAAGGCAGATTCGACTGGCTGCAGCTCCTCGGGCAGGACGATGGAAGGTTGCAGGTCCTCGGGGAGGGGGAACAGGTTCAGATTGAACGCCAATTGGTGCAGATTGGGAAGTTCTTCTTGGATGGCGGCCAGGGTGCCACGCAGATTGGATCCTCTTTTGGTGATGACGTGAAGGCTCTCCAGGTTGGGCCAGTCGGCCAGCAGGACGGGGAGGTCCTCGGGCTCGCACCACAAGGTGAGGCCCCGCACGCTGGCCGGGCTGCCAAGGGCGATGCCCTCGCCGGCTGAGGCTTGAATCGTGGCGCGGTGGGAATGGCGCGGTTGGGCTCGCAGGCCAAAGTACGAGAGCGAGAGACCCTGGACGCCCAGCAACTGCAAGCCGGGGCGGTCGTGCAGGAACTGGTCGAAGCTGAGGCGGGAAGGGAAGGTCGCCCGACTGGTGGTCAAGTCCCTCAGCTGGGGGCACAGCCGGAAGAACCACAGCGGGGCCCGCGGGAAGTTCAGCGTGCGCAACTGTGGAAAGACAACCCCCTTCAGATCGGCAAAGGCGGCAGCATCGGCGCCGTCAAATGGGGAAGAGATGGCGAGCCACTGGAGCGAAGCCGCACATCGCCGGAGAAGCAGCGCAAAGGGAGGCCGTGGACGGGACAACCAGGAATGTGGGCTTTCTTCTGTTGCCCAACAGAGTTTCGTGGTTTGTGTCAGGAGCGATAGGAAACGGTGGTTGATCGCCAAGAGGGTGCAATGCAACCGGAAAGAGGCGTCAACTTCGGAGAGATAAAGCCAAAGATGATCCGGGAGGCTTTCGAAGTGGGTGGCGGAATCCCGGGTTTTGACCAGTCCATCAGACCGTGGGATCGTAACTTCTGATGTACTGCCCTCCGAAGAGGCCCCGCCTGTTTCTGTCTCCGTGAAGCGTCAAATTGAAAGAGGGACCCAGAAATAGTGTGGGCGCCCTTAATGTCATGCAGACTGACCCAAAGTTGAATTCAAATTCAGTTAACTTTTTTTTCAAGCAGCAATCCCTGAAAACGCGTGACAGCAGCCCGTTGGTCACCTCATGCATTCCGAGTCATCACTTAAATGGGGCTGGTTTCGGCATTCCGGACCGGGCCCCATGGATGGGGCCACACCTCCCGAACGATGTTTGTACCCGGTTTTCTTGTGCCAATACAAGCGGCACGCTCCCAAACCTTCCGGTGGTGGTGGCGGGAGTGCGGGGTGAGCGTACAGGGGAGTGGGAAATTGCAAGAAAAAACGTCTATTTGTGCCCACTTTTCTCAATCGCAAAAAAGAGAGAATGCATGAAGATTCGAACTAAAACAACCCCGTGCGCCGGTGAGTGTACAGGGCGACCTGTGCCGGCCACACAAAGGAGTTATTGTCGATTTGAGAGCCCAGCAAGGATTTTCAAGTTCTCTCGGCGCTCCCTTGTCGTTTCAAACGTCAAGCGAAGGGAAACAGACACGGCTGCCCAAACGAAAAGAAAAAGGCTGTGTCCCAGACACGACGAGATGACGCTGGTCATGTTCCAGATTCCTCCCCCTTTACTTTACGTTCCACTGGGCTTTGAGATTATCAAATGCGTTGGTGTGTGTGGGCATGCGCCTTGGGCCTGCCCCGCCCCTTCCGCCCCGCTGATCCCGTCCCCTCTGGCCGTCGCCCCCCCTCATGCCGCCCCGCTGCTTGTGTGGCCGCTCCCCGCCGCCGGCCTCAGCCTCGCTCCGCCCGCCGCCGCCGCCGCCGCGGTGAAAACCACCGCCACGGGGCCCGCCCCGGCGTGGGCCTCCTGTTGGTGGCGGGCGGCGTGGGGCAGGCCGCGCGGCATCATCCGCTGCCTCGGCCTCCATCAACTCGCCCTCCTCGCCCTCATCATCATCATCCTGGGGATCGGCAGGTTCCTCGCCCCCGGGGGGACCCTCGTACCGACGCCGCTTCACAACGGGGCGGGTGGCGTCCTCCGGGACGGCGGTGGCTGTGGCAGTGGATGTGGCCGGGGGAGATGGAGACTGCCTCAGCAGGGCCGGGTTGATGATCTGGGCCGGGTCGAAGTGGGCGTGGGTGCCTTTGAACTTGGAGGGCGGCAGGGGGGGCATGGTCTTGACGAAGCGCCGGTATCTGCGGGGGGAGAGAGGCAAGGTATGTGAGATGATGGTTCATGAGTGCGCGGGCCACCAGGAGGGGGGGGGGGGGGGGGGGGGGGGAGGAGGAGGAGGAGGAGGAGGAGGTCGGCATCTGAGACGCGAGGTCTGTGAGATGGAAGAGGCGGGGATGTGGCAATGCTGGATGGCTGATGATGCGATGATGCCGATGAGGTGAGGGAGTGGATCGGAGGAGTTGGTGGATGTGACCCCACGCCACGCCCATCGGGTCTCACGGACCTCTCCACCATTTCCTCCTGGGTGATTTCGTCTTCTTTCTTCTCGGCAAGTTCGGCGGTAAACTCAGCGTCCCGCTGCTCGGCCATCATTTTGGTCACAAGTTCCTGCATTCATCAAATTGTAAGGTGGGGTGCGGGAAAAAATGTGAAATGGGCCAGACTTGCAAGGGTTGGTTGAAGTTCCCAAAGGAACGGTGACCAGGACGATAGAGAAGGGAAGGGTCCGGGTCATCGTCTGTGAGCACCATTCTGGACGCAGGTTCGAAAGAGTGATCACGGACAAATGTGTTCCGGACCTTCCCGACTCGGGAGTACTGGCTGATGCCTGAGCCGCGACCCAATGGGCCTCGGCAACGCGGTTGCGGTGAGTTTCCTCTACCTTCTTCCGAACTTCGGCTCTTTGCATAAACTGTGGTCAAATCGAAGAACAATGACAAAAGGGACATCAAATAGTAAAACCTTCAGCTGCAGTGTCCCCTTCGAAAGGCCGCGATCCATCGTTTTTCGTTGATTTCCGCACACCAGCGGCGGACGCTAATACCCTGGTTCAACCAGCTAAGTCCAGGTTCAAAGAAGGCAACCGTTCAGGCATTTGCCGCCTCCCTTCCTGTCTTGAACGATGGAACCCGCAGAACCACCGAAATCTGCGCGTTCTCGCCAGTCTCCGATGCACGACCTCGAGGCCAAATTCCTCGATCTCAAGACTGAGAATGACCGCCTAAAACAAAACAAAGCCGAACAAGAACAAAAGCTGAGACAGTCCGTACGCTTTGTCTTGTATTCCCAGGTCGAAACGACGCACCCTTCCAGGGCTGCCACCAAAATCGCCCGAATTCGTGAAGATGTGAATAAAAAGTTCGACCTTGACCAAGGAAATCCACGTGGTCTGTTGAGGTTTTCAACGAACCCACATATGCCGATGCCCGGATGTCCATTTTTGCCGCTCACTTGGGTCGATCAGGCACCCGTCGTGATGTCGAGATGGAGACCAAGGTCGAGGAGCTCCAGTCTCGGCTGGCCCAGGTCTCCGAACAGAACTCCATGTTAAAGCAAAAGGTTTGGTATCGTCATTTTTCCCCGACTCCGGACGAAACCCATTTGCATTCGACCAGGTGCGTCTCCTGCCCCCCACGGCACCACCCCCACCCCGGCGGAAGCCGCATCCGCTGCTGGACCGGGGCCGGAAGCTGCAGGCGCCCCAGCGGAAACCCGCCCGCCCTGCGTCTGTGTGGGGCACCCGCCCTCTGCCCATCCACAGTCGCCATCATCGCCTCCCACTCGGACTGACTGACGGTCTCCATCCCCCGCGGGTAGAAGCGCCTATCCGCCCCATCGGTCGATCAGCCCACGGACCCAGGCCAGCGAGGCATGGGCGGAGGGCCGGACGGAGCAGGGGTCCGCGTCCTCCGACAGGGCATGCCGCCCAGCCGCATGCAGAATGCCCCCCGTTTGCATGGCGGTCACCTCTCTCCGTCCAACAACACACTATCGGCTTTCTTCTTCCATCACCTGTCCAACACACGTCCACACACCTGGCCTGGCTGGCGGGCAGGGACGCCGAGGTGTTCGACATGCTGCGGGCCGAGGTGGCCGACCGGGAGACCATCCTCCACCTGCGCGAGGAGCAGGTTCGCGCCCCCGCTATTCGTTGAGATGTTGATGATGCTGATGCTGATGCTGATGCTGATTGGATGGTGATGATGATGATGATGATGATGATCTGGATGATGATGATCTGGATGATGATGATGATGACAAGTCAGGTGAGCTCGCTTCGTTACGCTTTCAATCGGGTGACTCTCTCCCCGAGGAAGGGTTGACCTGGAGTCGACCGCGACCACCCTGCGGTGATATGGCAGGGTGGCCGGAACGACTGGTGAGGTCGCCGTGCTTCCCCGACCTGTTTGAAATTTTGACCTTGGTGGCTATCCCCCCGGGGAAGGGTTGACCTGGGGGCCACCACGACCACGGTTCGCTGGATTTATGGGTCCCTCCAGCGAACGGTAAGGTCGCCATCCTTCCCCGACCCGTTTGAGCCTGTTTGAAATTTTGACCTTGGTGGCTATCCCCCCGGGGAAGGGTTGACCTGGAGTCGATCGCGACCACCCTGCGATGATAGGGCAAGGTGGCCCGAACGACTGGTGAGGTCGCCATCCTTCCCCGACCCGTTGGAGCCTGTTTGAATTTTCGACCTTGGCGGCTATCCCCCCGGGGAAGGGTTGACCTGGGGGCCACCACGACCCCCGCTTCTAAACATATGTTGGGGTCCCCCGAACGACTGGTGAGGTCGCCATCCTTCTCCGACCATTTTGAAATTTGACATGATCCCATAATATTTTTGGATCGTGTCCCAAAATTTTTTGGAGGTGCCTCCCAAGTAGGGTATATCAGGGGCACCCCCCTTGGGGGACTTGTGAAGATGGGATTGGAGGGGCCGAAGGGCCGAAAAGCCGAAATGCCGCAAGACACAGTAGGCTTAGTAGACCTGGTAGGCTCTCATGCGCCTGTGGCGCCCAGGCTGCGTCCGGCCCCACCTTCAGGTGCGATCGTTGTCCGGACAACACTGTTGCGAAAATGTTGCGAAATCGTTGCGAAATCGGTGCGAAACATGGTAGCGCTCTCTGGCCTCTGCCCTTGATGCCAAGCCCGCAGCCGCCCGAACCCGCTTGGAGACCCGAAGCACAATGGCCCGCCCGGTCAAGGTTGGCGATACCCCCCTGATGAATGCCCCTACCATCCCGGCCTTGCGACGGGTTCTCTCGGGTGCTGGTCCACGGTGACCTGGACCGCTCGGACAGCTGGCCGGACCCCACTCCAACAACACGGTGCGCTCTCCAGGATACCACTGTGGCCTGTGGACGTCCCCGCAGTGCTGCGGTAAGCCGGTCCCGAACACATAGGGTGTGATGACGGCTGCACTCTCCCCCTGGCAAATGGCGTGTTGCCCCTAAGTTGGCAAAAGTCCGACGGCATGAGGACTAAAAATACCAACTGCCTTTGG
Organism: Paratrimastix pyriformis; assembly: GCA_027972325.1. Lineage (NCBI taxonomy): Eukaryota > Preaxostyla > Paratrimastigidae > Paratrimastix > Paratrimastix pyriformis. The sequence goes on from JAPMOS010000103.1 coordinate 26,735, forward strand.
GTCGGGTCGGTGCCGGGGGGAGAGCCCTGGGATTTTACAGATTTTTGGAAGGCCACCCTCAGTTCCTTCCCCCGAAAAGACGTCCCTGTTTTTCGGTATTTATATATGTAGAATGATGATGATGATGATGATGATGATGATGATGATGATGATGATGATGATGATGATGATGATGATGATGATGATGATGATGATGATGATGATGATGATGATGATGATGATGATGATGATGATGATGATTGGATGATGATGATGATGATCGTGACAATGAGGATGAGGATGAGGATGAGGATGAGGATGATGATGGATGGTTGCGGTGACGGGTGATGGTGATGATGATGACTGGAGAATGATGACTCGATCGTGATGTGTGTGTGCGTCAGGTGTGCGCTGTCTGTCCTGTCTGTCCGTCTGTCTGTCGTGGTACGTCACGCACACACATCATTTTTCTTGCTTCTGCTGTCACCCACACCACACCACCCCCAGGTGACCCACGAGCGGGCCCAACTGGAGGCCAACCTGCAGCTGGCCAAGCTGGAGGTGGAGCAGCGGGACCAGGTCATCCTGCAGCAGCAGCAGCAGCTCCTCGAGGCCCAGCAGGAGATCGAGCGCATCAGACAGGAGAATGTCCGTGCTTCATCAGCAGCAGCAGCATCACCATCAACATGAGCATCAACATCAATATTAGCACCAGCATCATACCTTAGAGTCATCAAATCAGGAAGAGACCGAGGAGAATACCCTTCATCAGCATCGGTCTCGGCATAAAAATGAGCATGATCAGCATGGGCACTCGTATTAGCATCCGAATCAAGCAGCAGCAGCAGCAGCAGCTCCTCGAGGCCCAGCAGGAGTTCGAGCGCATCAGACAGGAGAACGTCCGTGCGGATGTCACCTTCATCAACATCACCAGCATCAGCGGCAGCATCCTCACCAGCATCCTCATCATCAACATCACCCAGTCAGCATGAGCATCAGCATCAGCATCGGCACCATCGGCATCAGCGGCATCATTCAACAGGAGATCTGCGCATAAGACAGGCGAATCGTGCCACCGCCATCTTCACCAGCAGCAGCAGCATCCAGTCACCTGCGCATCATCCGTCTCGCCGCCGCCACCCGGAAGGGAGCCCCTCTTTTTATGGTTCGAAAGATTTCATGTTCCCCACTGCCCCCCCCGCCAGGCGCTGGCCTTGGAGCCGCTCCGGAACGAGACCCACCAGCAGCTCGAACAGGTCTCGACCCCCCTCCCCCTCCCCATCCCACATGTCTCATCGCCCATTCGCCTCCACCCCCCACCCCCGCCCCCCCCCCCCCCCCCCCCCCCCCACCTCCCACCCCCCTCCGTCCTCCCATCAGCTGCAAAGCCAACCTGAAGGCGAAGAGCATGTGTTCCACACATCACTTCCTCCCTCAGCTGCAAGCGGACCTGAAGGAGAAGAGCATGTGTCTCACCCATCATCATCCAATCATCGTCAATCCCCTCTCCATTACCCGCCCTCCCCCCCGCTCCCTCAGCTGCAAGCGGACCTGAAGGAGAAGAGCATGGCTGTGGGGGTGCTGAAGGCCCGCTATGAGCACCTCGAGGCGGCCCACACGACCCTCCTCGAGAACCACACCCGGGTCATCGCCGAGACGGACAAGCTCAGGGCACAGCTGGGCCAGGTCCGCCCTGAACGATGATGATGATGAGGATTGGTTGGTTGGTGGTGATGATTGGATGATGATTGGATGATGATTGGATGATGATTGGATGATGATTGGATGATGATTGGATGATGATTGGATGATGATGATGATGTTCGGTGATGATGATTGGATGATTGGATGATGATTGGATGATGATGATGATGATTGGATGATGATGATGATGATGATGATGATGATGATGATGATGATGATGATGATGATGATGATGATGATGATGATGATTGGATGATGATGATGATTGATGATGATGATGATGATGATGATGATGATGATGATGATGATGATGATGATGATGATGATGATTGGATGATGATGATGATGATGATGATGATGATGATGATGATGATGATGATGATGATGATGATGATGATGATGATGATGATGATGATGATGATGATGATGATGATGATGATGATGATGATGATGATGATGATGATGATGATGATGACTGATGATGACTGATGATGACTGATGATGACTGATGATGATGATGATGATGATGATGATGATGACTGGATGATGATTGAACCAGCGTTCTCCATGATTCTCACACTCTCAACCCAACCCCCACCGCACCCCCCTCGTGTTCGCCACTGCAGGAGCAGGACAAGCGGCTTGAGCTGAAGCATCAGCTGGACATGGGCCGCTTCAACGAGGACCGCATTAAGGAGGTCCGCCCTTACGGCCATCATCCCCCCCACACACACCCCACACACATCCGCACATCACCACTGTAATGACATGGGCCGCTTCAACGAGGACCGCATCAAGGGAGATCCGCCCTCACTGCTCCCAGGCCACCATCACGCACACACCCCTCCTCCCTCCCTCCCCCACATCCGGCATCCCCCTGCAGTGACACGGCCCGCTTCAAGGAGATCTCCATCCCCCACCCCACCCCCCCAGGCGATGGTGCAGATGCCCAGACTTGATATCTCAGACACTCCACCGTTTGCTCCACACACTCTTCACCCCACCCCCCACCTCCTCATTCTTGTTCGCCACCGGCCCCGAGTTCGCTCAAGCTGTGCGTCAGTTGAGACCCTTCCTGTCCGATGGATCAGTCCCTTTGCCCCCCCCCCCCCCCCCCCCCCCCCACACACACACACACACACACTTCCACCAGGCGGTGGTGCCAATCACGACCCTGACCCCATTCACTCTGATATACCCTACCTACACTCCAATCCCCACCCACCACCCACCACCCACCACCCACCACCACCCACTAGGCGATGGTGCAGATCACGACCCTGACCCAGGAGAAGGAGGCCCTGGAGAAGGAAAACGCCAACCTGATGGCCGTCGCCCTGGCCGCCAAGAAACAGGTCGATCAGACAAAAGACCCAAACGCACTGCTCCAACCTCGCTGTCTTGGCACGCATAGATGCACTCGATGATGATTGGATGCTGATGATGTTGATGATGGTGATGGTGATGGTGATGGTGACGACGATGATGATGATGATATGACTGGGTGATGATGATGATCGGATGTTGATCCCCCCCCCCCCCCCCCCAAGACACGTCACTCGTCACTCCTCATCTCACTGGCTGCTGGCTTTGGGGGAGCGCAGGTGGAGGCCGAGACGCAGGGCCGGTTTGGGCTGCTGCAGCGCGAGCTGGAGGATGTCCGGGCCCAGGGCCGCACCCTCACCCAGGAGCTGGCAGCCGCCAAGCGCGATCTGGGCACAGCCCAAGGTCCGGATGGGTGGATGGGTGAAGATGGGATGGGATGGATGGGATGGATGTGCGATCTGGGCAGCCCAAGGCCCGGGATGGGGATGGGAATGGGGATGGGATGGGTGGATGGGTGAAGATGGGATGGGATGGATGTGCGATCTGGGCACGGCCCAAGGTCCGGGGTGATGGCTGGGTGGAAGGGGGGGATGGGGATGGATGGTTGGCTGAATGGAGGGGTACGATCCGGGATGGATGGAACGGGTGGTTGTTTCTGTGCGATCTGGACACAGCACAAGACCCAGATGGAGGGATCTGGACTGATATCATCATCCAATCATCCAATCATCATCCAATCTTCCAATCATCATCCAATCTTCCAATCATCATCCTATCATCCTATCATCCAATCATCATCCAATCATCATCATCAATCATCATCATCATCCAACCATCCAATCATCCAATCATCCAATCATCCAATAGAGTTGCACGAAAGTTGTAAAAAAGGAGAAAGAAGTGGAGAAAGAAAAAAGAAAGTGAGAAAGAAAAAAGTAAATTTTTTGTCGTTGCGTTTGTGCACGAGGGACCGTCTGGGACTCGAGGCGAGAGGTCTTTCTTGGGTGGAGAAAAAAAAGAAGAAAGCAAGTGGAGAAAGAAAAAAGAAGAAGAAAGCAACTTTTTTCGTGCAACTCTAATCATCCAATCATCCAATCATCCAATCATCCAATCATCCAATCATCCAATCATCCAATCATCCAATCATCCAATCATCATCAACTTCACCAAACTCCATCATCCAACTCTATCATCGTGCGCCCACCTGATTCAGCCGTGCATCATTTGATCGACCCCGCTTGTCCGATTGATCAGTCCTTTGCTTCACACATCATCCTTCACCCACCCACACCCACACCCCACCCGCCACCAGCCGACCTTCTGGCCGCCCGCAAGGAGCGAGACGCGCTGCAGCTGCAGAACTTTGAGCTTCTTGAGCAGCACCGGCTGGTGGCCGAGCGGATGGACCTGCTGGCCGCCCAGGGCACCGAGGACCGCAAGATCCTCGAGGAGGCCCTGGGCATCGTCAGGAAGTACCGCGCCAGGTCTGAATGAATGAATGATGGGATGACTGTGTCTGTGCTTGTATGGGAACGGGGGGCACCGAGGACCGCAAGATCCTCGAAGAGGCACTGGGCATCGTCAGGAAGTACCGCGCCAGGTCTGAATGGGGTGCATCTGTACTTTTCTGTGCTTGTGTGTCTCGTGCCATCGATCCTTTCGATGATGATGATGATTGGATGATGATGAAGATGATCGGATGATGATGAAGATGATCGGATGATGATGAAGATGATCGGATGATGATGAAGATGATGCTTGGATGATGATCGGATGATTGATGATGTGATGATGATGCTTGGGATGATGATGGCGATGATGATGGCGATGATGATGATGATGATGATGATGATGATGATGATGATGATGATGATGATGATGATGATGATGATGATGATGATGATGATGATGACGTATGCCTGCGCCATTGGAGTGGATTTCCCCCTTTCGAACGATCACAACGGAGTCGGCCAAGATCAAACTCTACTCTCTGCCTGTGTGTGTGGTTTCTCTGTCTGTGTGCAGCGGGTCGGCTGCCTCGGGCATGGACCTGGTTGCCTTCCTGACGGGCGGCATGTCCCTCGGCACGGGGCCCGGGCGTCCCTTGGAAGAGGTCCGCCTTCACTCCCTCACCAACCCCCCCACCCCAGGCACATACAATTTCCATCCCATCCGCCCGGCATCATTTCCCAGATGCCGGCATGACCATCACGCGCCGTGACACATGCATTTTGTCGTTAGGGGTCCATTGGGCTGGGATTGCATGACTTGCAGCAGCAGTTCCTGACTCACACCTCATTTTGCCTTCTCTTCTCCGTGGGGGATGTATTGGTGGTGCAGGTGCGTCAGGAGCTGCATGATCTGCAGCAGCAGTTCGTGGCGCTGGGGTTGGAGCGGGACCGGGTCACGGACATGCTCGCCAACGAGAAGGGTCCGTGGCCCATCCCGCCGATCCGCGATCCACTCCACTTTGCTCTGCCCCCCAAAAAGCGCCGTCACACACTACTCGCACGCCGATTGATCAGTCCTTTGCTTCACACACACAAAGCAACTGCTGAAAGCGCCGCCACACACTCGCACTCAAACACAGGCACACGACAAAGCAGCCGTGTTGAAAACAGCGCGTACTCATCACGTTATCTCCCTGCTTGTTCACCGGACCTCAAACTAATCAGCACTCGCCCATCCCCTCACTCACTCACCTCGCCCACTCGTCACGTTATCTCCCTGCTTGTTCACCGGACCTCAAACTAATCAGCACTCGCCCATCCCCTCACTCACTCACCTCGCCCACTCGTCACGTTATCTCCCTGCTTGTTCACCGGACCTCAAACTAATCAGCACTCGCCCATCCCCTCACTCACTCGCCTCGCCCACTCGTCACGTTATCTCCCTGCTTGTTCACCGGACCTCAAACTAATCAGCACTCGCCCATCCCCTCACTCACTCGCCTCGCCCACTCGTCACGTTATCTCCCTGCTTGTTCACCGGACCTCAAACTAATCAGCACTCGCCCATCCCCTCACTCACTCGCCTCGCCCACTCGTCACGTTATCTCCCTGCCTGTTCACCGGACCTCAAACTAATCAGCACTCGCCCATCCCCTCACTCACTCACCTCGCCCACTCGTCACGTTATCTCCCTGCTTGTTCACCGGACCTCAAACTAATCAGCACTCGCCCATCCCCTCACTCACTCACCTCGCCCACTCGTCACGTTATCTCCCTGCTTGTTCACCGGACCTCAAACTAATCAGCACTCGCCCATCCCCTCACTCACTCGCCTCGCCCACTCGTCACGTTATCTCCCTGCTTGTTCACCGGACCTCAAACTAATCAGCACTCGCCCATCCCCTCACTCACTCGCCTCGCCCACTCGTCACGTTATCTCCCTGCCTGTTCGCTGAACAACCTCAAACTTACCATCACTCGCCCATCCACCCACCCACTCACTCACTCACTCGCTCGCCCCTGGACAGCGCTGCACACGGCCACCGGCAGGCGGCTCGAGGAGGCGAACCAGCGGCTGGCGGGCATCCAGAGGGACATCGAGGCCGCCAAACGCGACCTGGTCCGTAAGTGTATTTGCCCGTGCCTGTCTGTCTCTGTCTCTGTCTGTCACCCATGCGTGTGTGTGTGCGTCGACGTGGTATCTTGTGTTTGTATTGTGGTGGGCACTGATGAAGATCATGGACTGCCGTAGTTTGTCCTGCTCTCCATTTTTCCATCCGATTCAACTCATCCCTCATCCACCTCCCCGTTTCCCCTCCGCTCCCTCCATTTTCAGGCCACCCAGAAAGTTGCCTACGAGGGCGAGCTGGAGCGGATGCGGGGCCGGCTGCGGGACCGGCGCGCCGATGCCCTGGGTATGGTCGACGAGGCCGTTGAGCTGGCCGAAGGTGTGTGCCCTCTCATCCTTGCATGATCCATTCACTCTCCCGCATCTGATCGACACTGCAGTAATCGATCCACTGTCACCAGCCAATCATCATCATCATCATCATCATCATCATCATCATCATCATCATCATCATCATCATCATCATCATCATCATCATCATCATCATCATCATCATCATCGCAATCATCATCATCATCATCGCAATCATCCCCGTTGTGCAGGTGAGAACCTGGTCAAGATCACCCTGATCGGGGCCACCCTGAGCGGGGCCCACTTCGGGGACGGGGCCTCCCTGTCCACCCTGGCGGCCGTCGACTTCTTCATGCACGACACCCAGGCCACCCAGCCCGCCCAGGGCTTGCTGCCCGACTTCAACTTCATGGCCCGGTCCGTCCCAAAGTGCCGCCCCCTGTCAGGGAAAAAAGGCTTTTTTCCTCCATCATCATACAAGCACCACCATCATTGCCATCATCACCATCATCACCATCATTACCATCATCACCATCATCACCATCATTGCCATCGTCATCACCATCATCCAATCATCATCATCATCATCATCCATCATCGGCATCGGCATCATCCGGTCATCATCACCATCATCACCATCACCATCACCATCACCATCACCACCATCAGCGTCAGCGTCAGCATCACTGACTGTGAGAACCGCGAGACCGCGCGCTCTCTCTACTCGTGAAATTTTGGGACCCGACCCTTAAAGGATTTTTATGCGAGAGCTGGGAGGGAGCCGCGGGGAGCAACAGGCACACAGGCAATGCACGACAGGTGAGCACTCAATAATGAATGTGTGGAACACTTTGGAGCGCAGGTCGTCGAAATTGTCTGGTCCTTCGTCTCGAAGTGCAGCCCTGAGTGTGGTTCGAATCGCGCACAGGTCTCACAGATCTCATACCCAATCATTCCCCAAATCGCCCGTCTGACGAGATCGGGATCATCCAACCATTGACGAGATTTCACCCTCGGGTGTCCTGATGGCGATCGTGGGATGGTTGAAAAATAATGGGAGGCGTGAAAACAGATCAACCCATGCGAGGTAGGCGACCAATACGACGACAACATGCTGAGAGGCGGTGTTTGGGGTTCGTTTCGTGTTCTTTTTCCCATCACCAAACTCTTTTCGATCAACGCGAGGTCCCGCCCGTGCCAAATCTTGACCGCGCTGCTGCCACAGAACGAGAGATGACACACGGCAGCAGCAGCAGCAGCATCGGCATCGGCATTATCATCCAATCATCATCCAATCATCATCATCATCATCATCATCATCATATCATCATCATCATCCTCATCATCATCATCATCATCATCATCATCATCATCATCATCATCATCATCATCATCATCAGCATCCAATCATCATCCGATCATCCTCTTCCTCACCCCACCATCACCATCGCCCACGCAGCTACCGTGTGACCTCGGACGCCTTCCTGCTGCACTACATGCACACCCACCCCGTGGAGATCCAGCTCTTCCGCTGCGACAGAGGCGACATCGTCCTGGCCGCCACCGCGTCTGCCGCTCCCCCTCCATCCCCCCACCCGTCACATCGCCTCCCATACTTGCCGCACCCTTCACATCACCCACACACCCGCCCCCCACCCGGCAGTGAGCTGCGATTGAACCGGCTGCTGACCAGCGGGCCCTCCCTCCCAACCTCATTCCCCACCATCCACCCGCCCGCCGCAGTGAGCTGCTGACCCACTCCCAACCTCATTCTCCCCACCCCATCCACACACCAACACACCCGCCCCCCACCCGCAGTGAGCTGCGATTGAACCGACTGCTGACCAGCGGGCCCTCGCTCGAGTGCGACATCGATCTGCGCGCCCCGGATATGCCCGTCCGTTGTTGATGAGGATGATGATGTGAGGCGGGTTTCCTGTTGTGGGGACCATCATTATCATCATCCAATCATCATCCAACCACCATCATCACCATCAGCATCATCATCAGCATCATCATCATCATCATTATCATCATCAGCATCATCATCATCATCATTCATCAATCTCAACCACCGCCCGTTGCAGGACGGTGCGGTTGTGGGCCGGCTACACGTGGCGGCCGAGGTCTACCTGCCCCTGCAGCAGGCCGTCCCCAACTTCGAGTCGCTCCTCACGGCCGCCCAGGCCTACCGCTGCCCCTCGTGCGTCGAGGGTCTGTCGGCATGCCCCCCGGCTTCCATCATGTGGCTATTCCCCCAGTATATGTGGCTCTCCCCACAGGATATGTGACGATCCCCTGTGATGCGATGATATCGCCTCCATCATGTGGCTATCCCCAGGAGATGTGGCTATCCCCCCAGTATATGTGGCTATCCCCCCAGTATGTGGCTATCCCCCCTATGATGTGATGATATCGCCACCATCGTGTGGCTATCCCCACAGGAGATGTGGGATCACGTTATCGCGTCGTGTGGTCGGTCCCCATCAAGTCAGGTCGGTTTGTGTGTCTGTGTCTGTGTGTTCACCGCGCGCTCGCGCCAGCCGTCCACTCGCACCCTTCTCACACATACAACCCATCCCTTCTCCCGTCTCTGTCTTGACACACACACGCACACGCCCCCATCAGCCGCCGCCCCGCCCTTCCCGTGCTCGCCTCTCGGCCGCCTGGAGCACCTGCCGCCCCCGGCGCCCCTCCCCCTGCCGGCGGCCCCCCCGCGCGAGGTGCGTCTCGACGCCCCGGCCCTGCTGCACTTCCGCATTCGGAGCTGCTCGGGCCTCTGCCGACCCGTGGCCGCCCTGCCCCCGGCCGGCGTGGAGGGTCCGTGATGGGTGCCGTGTGCATGTGCGTGTGGCCGCCCTGTCCCCCGGCCGGCGTGGAGGGTCCGTGAGCTGTGTGGCGTGTGTCTGTGTGTGGGTGTGGTGTCTGTCTCTGTGTCTGTCTGTCTGTCTGTCTGTGTGGGGTGTCTATCTTGGTCTCTGAGTCTTGGGAACACTGGTGCCGACCTGACACCAGGGCAAGGATGACGCCAGGGCCCCTAAAACATTGCTCTTCAGAATAATCACACTATGTGCCATCCTCGTTCCCCCCCCCCCCCCCACCAGGCACGGCCGGCCTTCCGGGGCTGCCCAACCCGTACGTCCTGGTGGAGCTGCTCAGCCCCAACCTGATCGCCTCCCCGCCCAGCGGGCCAAGAGCGCACCATACTTCGACTACGCCTACCGGATGGAGGTTTTGTGGACGGAGGACCTGATGCACTCCCTGCAGCAGCGCCCGGTCCGTTTGTCTGGAGCTGTTTGGTCGGTTCTGCGGGACAAAAGGGCATTGACATTCTTCACCGAATGGAGGAAATGCCCGAGTCCCGCAGTGCCACTACGATTGTGAATTGGGGACATGAAAATGGGTATGCTTGAAGGTTGGAGGTTGGGGGGGGGGGGGGGGCGGTGGCTGGAGGTCCTGTGGACGGAGGATTTGATGCCCTCCCTGCCGGTCTGCTGCCTGGGTTTTGAACAGGAAATTGGTGTGATGGAGGGCGCTGATCGAGGCGTGAAAGGTATGATGGTGGTGATGGTGGTGAATGAGAAGGGGTGAAGATGATCCGATGGTGATGACGGGCATCCATCCAATCTCTCCACCCTCTTCCCCATCCGTCCATCCACCTCCTCCTCCCCACCACCACCCCGATCAGTGTCTCGGTCCATCCGTCTTCCTCATCCTCATCCCCTCGCCCTCCCTCCCCTCCACCCCTCGGCAGATGAGTGTCTCTGTCTACCACACGGACCTTCCCCAAGCAGTCACCACCCACCATTCCTCCATTCCATCCCCCACCCACCCCCTCGGCAGATGAGTGTCTCTGTCTACCACACGGACCTTCCCCAGGCCGTCACCCCGACCCGCTGCCCGCTCCTCTCGCGCCACACTGGATCCCCAAGCCCACCGCCCCCCAGCCCCCCACCCGGCGGCCCGGCAGCCATCCTGCCCCGTCCGGCCGACCTAATCATCGGTGCGGCCCAGGTGCCCCTGGGGGCCCTGGTGACGGGGCCTTCCCGACGCATCACAGGGTCGTACCCGCTCATGGTCCGTCTGTCCGTGTGTGGGGATGTGTGGAAATGGGAGGGGGTGCAGGATCAGGGGATGATGGGCGTGGGGGGGCATACATGGCGTGTCAGTTTGTTCACTGCGCTTCTGCCCACCTTCCACCCCATCCGCACCCTTTCCGCCGGCCCGCAGAGCCCCAAGGGGGAGCCGCGAGGCGAGGTGACCCTCGAGGTGTACGTACTGCCCCAGGGACCACCCGAGGAGGAGGAGGAGGCCACTATGGTCCGCCGGCCCCCTGCCCCCCAAATGGGATGGGACAATGGGGAGAGCCCGAGTGAGGGATGCTGATGATGATCGGATGGTGATGATTGATGATTGGATGATTGATGATTGGATGATGATGATGATGATGATGACGATGACGATGATGACGATAACGATGACTGGATGATGATGATGATGATGATGATGAGGATGATGATGATGATGATGATGATGATGATGATGATGATGATGATGATGATGATGACGACGAGGATGATGATGATGATGATGACGATGACTGGATGATGATGATGATGATGATGATGATGACCGGATGATGATGATTGGATGATGATGATTGGCCCGTCTGCAGTGTGGGTGGGTTTGTTCATGCAGCCGTTTTTCCGTTTCCCCTCGCTCACCCGCCCCACCTCCCGCCTCATCTGCCCCAGGGGCGCACCCTCCCTGCGAGTTCTTTTGCGGTGCCGTCGCTGGGTGCCACCGTCCCACAGGTCCCACACACCCCCCCCCCCCCCACACACACACACACACACACTATGCTCAAATGTTGTTGGTTGGCACGCCCCCACATGACCGACCATGACATCTCGTTGCCATCACCATCAGCAGCAGCAGCAGCATCGTAGCATCACTATCACTATCACTATCACTCTCATCATCACCACACTCCCACCTCGTCGTTGTCTCCGGCACCACCATTCTGCCTCAATGGCCCTCTCCCATCTTTTTCATCGCCTCTTCCCTCCCCTCCCCACCCCCTCCCCCTTCGAATGCAGGCCCCGCCACTCGGGACTACGATCCCTTCTCCAACTTCCCCATGCCGGCCCCCGTCTCCGGTACCCCCACCCCACCCCAACCCCCACCAACCCCCCACCACCAACCCCGTCTCCACAGGCTTGCCGTCTTCCTCATCATCTCCCTTCCTCCGAAACCCCACCCCAACCACCACCACCACCGCCGCCGCCGCCGCCGCCGCCGCTCCTGCCCCCTCAGCGCCCGCCGGCACGCGTTCACCACCACCACCACCACCATCTCAAGCCCCCACCACCACCACCACCTCGCCTCCCCCATCCCCAGCCGCCGCCCATCCATCATCCCCGCCGCCATCCTCGCAACCCGGAGCTGCCAGTGGGTTCGGGGGCGCGGCGGGGGCGGCCGGGCCGGTGGTACCCCGGATCGGGACGGGGCCGGGCAGGCCTGGGGTCGGAACCACAGCCACCACAACCACGGCGGCGGGCGATTTAACGGCTGATCTGAGCGGGGTCCTGAGCTCACGCGATAAGAGCCTGCTCCAAGGTCCGGCTGGCTGGCTGGGTGTGGGTGTGGCTGTTTGGGGGTGATTTGACGGCCGATCTGAGCGGGGTCCTGAGCTCACGCGATAAGAGCCTGCTCCAAGGTCTGGCGGGCTGTCTATTTTGGGGTGAACTTGGTGTGTTGTGTTGTGGGTGTGGCTGGTTGGTGGGTCCTGAGCTCACGTGATAAGAGCCTGCTCCAAGGTCCGGCTGGCTGTCTATTTTGGGTGGGTGTGTGGGTGTGGCTGTTTGGGGGGATTTGACGGCCGATCTGCTCGCGTGATAAGAGCCTGCTCCAAGGTCTGGCGGGCTGGCTGTTTTGGGGCGAACTTGGTGTGTGTTGTGGGTGTGGCTGTTTTAAGAGCCTGCTCCAAGATCAGCCGACACACGCGGGACCAGGCAGGCCTCTGATCGCCATCCCGCATGCTCTGGCTTCACCGTCTCCCCCGCCGTTTCGATTGGATTGCAGCCTACACGCGGGACCAGGCCCTGATCGCCATCCACTCGTTCGCCATGAACGACGAGAGCTGGGCCGCCCTCAGGTCCCCCAATGCCCCCTTTCCTGCCTGCTTGTGCAATCATCATCATCATCATCATCATCATCATCATCATCATCATCATCATCATCATCATCATCATCATCATCATCATCATCATCATCATCATCATCATCATCATCATCATCATCATCATCATCATCATTTTCAGCTTACAGTACAGTATGTGTGGTTTCTAGTCAACTCTAGTCAACTTTTTTACAAGAGCTCTAGTGAACTCTTGCCGACAAGTTTGTTGACTAAAATTTTTATAACTCTAGTCAAATCTGACTAGAATTCTAGTCAAATCTTGCTGACTCACTTGTCGACCGACATCCGACTAAAAGATGAGTCACTACTCTTGTCACTCTTGTACTTGACTGGTCTTGTCAACTCTTGTCCTTACTCGTCTTGTACAGTACCTCTCATAAATAGCGGCGGAAAACCCAGTCCCGTTTGACCCCCAAGGAGCCGTCGGGGGGGGAAGCCCCATGGCACCGTGTTCGGAGAATTCACTGACATTTACTAATATGGATTAATATCGGGTGGGGCCGCCCTGGGCGTCGATGACCGCTTGGCATCTTTGGGGCATACTCAAAACCGATGACAGAAAATCGGCATTTCGCATTTTGTCCCACTCAAATTGGATCCACCTCCGCAGCTGCTGGGCAGATCCGGGGTTGTGCTCTGCCACACGGTCCTTGAGGGTGTTCCAGACGTTCTCCAGTGGGTTGAGGTCGGGGCTCTGGGGTGGCTGAAGCACACGGCTGATGTGATGGTCGGTCAGCACTTTCAGACACACTTTTGCATTGTGCTTCGGATCGTTGTCCTGCTGGATAGGCCCGGCACCCCGACCCAGGGCGCGAAGAGAGGGGAGCAAGGCCTCGTTCAGGATGCGCGTGTAGAGGGCGGCGTCCAGGTTTTCGGTGAAGATGAACACCTTCGTTTTCCCCTTGGCACTGACCCCGCCCCAGACATGGACTTTGGGGGATGCTTGATGGTGGGCAGTGGCACGAACTCGTTCCGGCCCGCACGGACACGGTGCTTGCGGGGGCCTGTGGTGAAGGTTGTCTCGTCCAGGAAGACCACCTTGGACCAGTCGCGATCCTTCTCGGTTCGGGCAAACGCGAGACGTTTTGTCGGTGGGCCTCGGTGAGGAGGGGTTTTTGGTTTGCCACTTCGATTGCAGGCCAGCCCGCAGGAGGATGCGCGAGACTGTCTGTGGGCTGATGCGGATGGTCCTCTTCTTGCGTGCCCAGCGGGCCAATTTGGGCAGACTCTCCGTTCTGTGGCGCTTGGCACGTCGGATGATGGCCTGGTCGTCCGTGCGAGAATGCTTTCGTGGTCTCCCCCGGGCTCCCGGTTTGGCGGATGGGGAGCGGCTCAGTGCCCGACGAACAGATGTCTCACTGCGGTGCTGCAGCCGGGCAATCCGGCTGGTGGTCTTGCCTTGGCGTCTGAGGAGGCGGGTTTGCTCGTCCATTTTCTTGGTCATTCTTCCCCCCCACCGAGCCGCCCCTTGAAGCCACAGGCCAGCAACAAAATTATGGGATCTCAAAATGTTGGTCACTTCTCTGCACCCTGCAGTCAGCCCCAGCCCGGGCGCGCACTGGGATCGGGGAGGGGGGCACTTTGTTTTCCGCCGCTATTTATGAGAGGTACTGTAAATGTCTTGTACTGACTGACTTGTCACTTTTTTTTTTTTTATGCGAATTATGATGTGAGGGGGATGAGAATTGAACCACTGACCTGAAACTTGCTAGCCTGACACCCTACCTTCTGGACTAAAATGGCATGAGCTACCAACTGAGAGTGGGTGAGTCGAACATGACACTCAAACAAAAGGCCAGTGTTTGCGGGTTCTCGTAAGGTCTTGTGCGAGTTTGTAGCGGCTTGTAACATTCTTGTCAGGGCTGATCAACCTATGTTGGTTGACTGACCCCAGCCGACAAGATTTGACTGACCCCTCGGCCAGTCAACTGCGTCAGTCAACAAACTTCAGTCTGGACAAGACTCCTGCTGACTGACGGGTCAGTGGTCACAAAACTTCAGTCAAATTCTCGTCGACAAGAGCGTCAGTGCTTGTCAATTTCAGTCACCTCTTGTGGACTGATTTTCACTCATCAGTCAAATTTCAGTCCACTTCAGTCATTTCTTGTCGACAAACCACACATACTGTATCATCCTCATCCTCACCTCCTCCCTTCTCATCCTCATCCACATCCACTCGATGCAGCACCGCGAGCCGGCGTCCGTCGCTTGTGGTTCGGGTTGAGGCCCTCGGGCGCAGCTTCGCCACCAAGCCGCTCCTGATGGCCACCCAGTGCCTGCCCTTCGATGAGTTCGTCGGTCCGTATCGCTGCCACCACCACCAGCACCATCAGTCATGTCATCATCATCCAATCCTCATTCTGCCCTTCCCGGTCATCATCATCATCATCCAATCATCATCATCACCCAATATCAACCATCATCATCATCTGCATCAGCATCATCAGCATCATTCATCTGCATCATCACTTGCATCATCATCATCATCATCATCATCATCATCATCATCATCATCATCATCATCATCATCATCATCATCATCATCATCATCATCATCATCATCATCATCATCATCATCATCATCATCATCATCACCACTTGCATCATCATCATCATCATCATCATCATCATCATCATCAGCAGCAGCAGCAGCAGCAGCAGCATCTATCTCATCATCATCCAATCATCATCCAATCATCATCACTTCTCCTCTCACCACGCCCTGACCAGAGTATCCCATGCGGGACGCGGCCTCGCGGGAGGCCCTGCAGCAGATGCTCTACACGGGGCCCCCCGAGGCTGGCATCATCACCTTCCAGCTGATGGTCCCCCTGCCCGCAGGGCCCGGCCAGGACAGTCCGTCTTCCATCCGCACGGCTTGACACGGCTTGACACACAGCTTGACTTACGGCTTGACCTGTACAGGCCGCTTGATACACACGGCTGACACCCAGCTGACACCCAGTGACACCCAGCTGACACACACAGCTGGCACGGCTTGACGCACGGCTTGACCTGGACAGGCTGCTTGACACACACGGCTGACACATACAGCTGACACATACAGCTGACACATACAGCTGACACATACAGCTGACACATACAGCTGACACATACAGCTGACACATACAGCTGACACATACAGCTGACACATACAGCTGACACATACAGCTGACGCATACAGCTGACACATACAGCTGACACATACAGCTGACACATACAGCTGACACATACAGCTGACACATACAGCTGACACATACAGCTGACACATACAGCTGACACATACAGCTGACACATACAGCTGACACATACAGCTGACACATACAGCTGACACATACAGCTGACACATACAGCTGACACATACAGCTGACACATACAGCTGACACATACAGCTGGCCCGGCTTGACACACACGCCTGCTCGCCTTCTTCTCACCGCCGCCCCCCTGACACACGGCTGACACACGCCACGCCTGCTCGCCCTCGCCCTCCTTCTTCTCACCGCCGCCCCCCCGACACACACGGCTGACACCACACATACTGCTGATTCACGCACGGCTGATCCCAGGCGGACACAATACGGCCGCACAGACGGCCGACACACACCTGCTCATTCTCACCCTCCTTCCACCCCTGCGGGCCTGGGCGCGGGCCACGCCACACTTCTCACTCGGGCTCGTCATCACATCATCATCACCATCATCATCATCATCATCATCATCATCATCATCATCATCATCATCATCATCATCATCATCATCATCATCATCATCATCATCATCATCATCCCGATCATCATCCCGATCATCATCCCGATCATCCGCATCATCATCATCATCATCATCATCATCATCATCATCATCATCATCATCATCATCATCATCATCATCATCATCATCATCCAACCATCCTCTTCTCCATGACTAGGCCCGGGCGAGATGCCCCTGGGCACGGGCCGCATCAACCTGCGCGAGTGTACTGTGGCCGGGACCCCGGGCCGCCCGCCGCGCCCCTCGGATCTGGTGCAGCACGAGGTGGCCATGGCCGACGAGCAGGACGCGCCGTTGGGAGCCCTGGTCATCTCCGTCCTGTATAAGAACGTCGCCCTGGCTGTCAGGCCATAAATGTTTGCTGATCAAGGTGCAGACGCGCAGTAAATATGATGATCTCCGTCCTATACAAAAACGTTGCCCTGGCTATCAGGCCGTTAATTTGTTGATGTACAAGAATCGCACCGTCAATTTGATCTGCAAGGAGGGCTTTTTGGTTGGCTGGGGAGAAGAGTGCGTTTTTTGAGCTCTACGGCAGATGTATGCTTAGAATGCGCTATTTTCTGGTGTGGCGCTTCCCTTTTGCGGGCGGATTCGTCTGACGACGGGGAAACGCGATCCCATAATTTTTCGGCCTGCCCACTCACCCCAAAAAGGAATGTCCCCCTCAGTCCGGGTGTCTGCTTTGGGCGCGTATATGGGTCAGCCAGCCAGCTTTGATGCCATCAGGATTGGTGGACACAGCCAGACAGCCATGACGAGCGCGGGGTGAGGGCCAGCTGGGCGGCGCGACGGCGGGGCTGGCCGTCGGTCCGGTAGTTTGGTGGTTCAGTATTGATGGCGTGCAGTGTCGCCCTCCCGTGACTTCCTCCTGTGGGCAGCAGCACACTGCCGCCCTGGCGGCAGGCCGCAAATCGTGGGTTTGTTCTCTGCGTCCTGGGCGTCGCCCTGGCCGTCGGGTCGCAAATTTGAGGGGAATGATGGAATTTTGAGGGAGTGTTTCTGGATGCCGCCATCGGATTGTCTTCTTCGCGAAGGAACGCGCCTGGTTATCCCCCCCCGGGGATGTCGCGACGGGCTCAGGAGGAGGAAAGGGTTCGGCGTGCACATGTTCTGGCGAACAGGGACAGGGGATGGGGGGGCACTCAGGTGGGAGGAGGCAGGGAGGAGACACACCCGGCAAGGGTGTGGTGGTGGGGGGTGATGTTGCGCGATGGGGGGGAGCAACCGTGGGTCCCCCATCCCCAGTCGCCCGCCTTGGGTTATTGCAAACGACCCCGGGGGAACAAAATCTGAACAATGGAGGGGGGGGGGAGGGGGAATGTCTGGGATGAGTGTGCACCCTGGCAAACCGCCGGAAACGAAACAAATACGCCCAGCCGGGTCGGGTGGTTGGGTGGGGTGGGTGGGGTGGAAAGAAAGGATGGGGCACGCACGACATACGAGAAGGGAAAAAAACAGAAGGGAAAGGAAAACAGGGGGTGCGGGGAAGCCGGCATCGGAGGCCATGCATGCCCTTGGATGGTCCACCCAACCAACGGGTGGGGGGGGACCGGGCGCGGCGTGGGGGAGAGTGGGGAGGGAGGGGAGGGTGGGCGAGGGGATGGGATTGTGTCCATCGGCTGCCGCTTCAGAGGAAGTAGTCCGGGGTGGCCTTCTTGGCTGGGACCCCGCGGCACGTCTGATCCGAGACGAACAACGGACACAGCGGATGAGGATGAGGCCGGGGGGCGCATGACAGAGGGCGAAGGATTTTCGGGTCTTGAGAGGCGAGGGGAGGAGGGAATGCCCCAGACCTGTGGAGCAGCCTCGAAGATCTTGAAGGTCTTGTTAAGGTACTCGTCCAGCTCCAAAATGGCGGCCACGTTGCCGCATCTGGACAACGGGAGGGAGAGGGGAGGGACAGACGCCAGGGAGCAGGAGACGCGAAGTGAGTCTTGGGCGCAAAAACACAAGTGCAACGAACCAGGCCAACAGGCGGAAACAAACAATCATTGGCAACAACTCCCTCGGACAGACCTGTAGCAGTAGTTGGGGGCCGACCACACCGTGGCCAGGGTCTCGCCGAACATGTACTTGTAGCCTTCCATGACCAGCTGGTGGGCGCGGCAGATCAGGTCGATCTTGTTCATCGAGTTGAACTGCGACACCACGTTGCCGCCAAACAGGAAGCCCGCACCACGGGGGCTCAGACCCCACCCGTCAATTTCTAATATTTTGGGAGAGGAAGGGGGATGAGCGGGACGACAAAATGCGAATCGGCAGACCATCGGGATCGCTCCAGAGAAGGTCGCACATGGAGCCATCGTGTGGAACTTCCTGCTTCCGGTCAATGACACGGATCTACCAGACAAAAAACAAAATCAAGACAAGGTCCCAGCCGAGACACAGACCTGATCGAGGGAGTTGATGGAGGGGGAGAGACCACCGTGAACACAGAAAATCTTCTCCTCAATCAGGGCAGAAAGGGAGAGATAGTCAAAGATCTCCGTGCAGTAACGCCACACGTTGACGGAGCCATACTTCCTCAGACACTCATCATAGAAACCATAAACCTAATGGAAGAGCCAAAAAGTCCCAACAGAAGGAGGGATGATAAAAACAGCAAGGAGTTGATCGGCATTTTTAAAGTTCCCGTCACAAACCTGGGTAATCTGCCTGCTCTCGTGGTTGCCTCTGATGAGGGTGATCCGGTCGGGATAGCGCACCTACGTGTCAATTTCGCAATAAAAATGGTGGAGGAGTGAATGCTAATGGAGACCTTCAGGGCCAGAAGGAGGAGGAACGTCTCAACAGAGAAGAAGCCTCGATCCACAAAGTCACCCATGAACAAATAGTTTGTGTCGGGGCACTCACCGCCCACCTTAAAGAGCTCCTTCAGGTCATAGAACTGACCGTGAATATCACCGCAAATCTAGAAAAAAAGCACGGGAAAATGAATTGAAGAAAAAAATGCCATTTTGCGAGAAAATCCGAACTACGTACCGTCACAGGAGCATCAACGCGCTGCACATTGGATTCCTCGATCAAAATTTCGCGTGCCTTGGCACAGAGAGCCTTGACCTCGCTCTCCTTCAGGTATTCGCACCGTTTGAGGCGCTCAATCTGTTCATCAAGATCGGAGACTGAAACCCCGGCTTCACTCGACATGAGGGGGCGGCGAAGGGAGGGAAGGCGAAGTGAATCAAAAAAGAGGTAGGCAATCCCCCGGCTAATTCGACGAAACTGCCGGATTGCCAAACTGGTGCTCTGCCGTTGTGCTGCCGCGCCATGATTGAAGCCGCTCTTCGAAAGATGTGTTTCTGGTAGATTTAGGGTGGTTTGCCGATCCGGGATTACTTTGAGCCTGTTCATCGCCATTCATGTCGAACGCACGCAGGAGTGGTGTCCCTCGTCGAAAAAATAGGGGACAAGGAGAGAATCGAAGCGGTAAGGGGCATGGATGTGATGGGTGCGGGGGTGGGGAGCCCACAGGTTCGAGCCGCAGGACTGACGGATGGGGAAGCATAAAGTGATTATTGACACGGACCCAGGGATCGACGATGCCGTTGCGCTGATGCTGGCCCTCTCGAACCCTGATATAGACTTGCTCGCGATCACAACGGTTTCGGGCAATCAATCACTCGTGAATACTACTCGCAATGCTCAACGCATTCTGAGGTTCTTCGCATCCGGTGACCAGTCCTGTAATTTACCCCCTCTCTACCGTGGGTGCGACCGCCCTCTTGTGTGCGAACCCGTCCATGTGGTCGAAATCTTCGGCAGTGATGGTTTCGGCGATGCGGACTGGACCTCCTTTCCCGAGGTGACCACAGAGACCCCGGCAACCGAGCCGCAACTAGAACACGCATCAAATGCTATTGTCCGATTGGTTCGGCAGGTCTGTTTCTCGCCTCTTCCAGGAATGCATCATCCCATTCCTATTCTCCTCCAGTACCCCAACGAAGTGTCACTCGTCTGCATTGGCCCCCTGACCAACATCGCGGTTGCACTTCGTCTCGAGCCGGCTTTGCCGACTCTCGTCCGGCAGATCGTCGTCATGGGCGGCTCAACCCAAGGTTGGTTCCACCCACGTTCCGATCTTGGTCCACCAACCAATTTCTCGAACAGGAGTGGGCAACACGACGGCCGTGGGGGAGTTTAACGTGTGCGCCGATCCCGAGGCGGCGAAAGTGGTCGGTCCCCCCCCCCCCCCCCCCCACGCACACACACGCCGCAACCACGACAAACACCGCACACCACCGCACACACCACAGCACACACGGCACCTCACCTGATGGTTAGGACAAAGCAGATCAATCGAAGAGAGTGCACGTGGAGGGGGCACTTGATCGGTTCAAGGGGATCGAAGGCGATTAGAAACCGCTCTCGTTTTCATTTTCGTTCCATCCCTCGTCCATTGACCACCGCCGCCGCCGCCAACCTCACCCCGGTCGCCACTCTCCTCCACACGACGCCACCCCACCACCACCCACCACCACCCCGGCCACCCCAGATCCTCGAGGCTTTCCCCGGGTGACGCTGGTCCCCTGATTCCTGGAGGTGGCCCGATGGACGCAAGACCCGCTTCATGGGCATGGTCGACCTTCCCCACCTCCATCCCCCCATCCATCCCTCCCCCATCATTTCCTCCCTCCCTCCTCCCCTCGCCTTCTCCTTCTCTTCCCTCGCGCCTTCCAATCTCCCTTCCAATTCAGCCGACAGCCCCCTCTGTTCGCGGACCCCGACCGCTACATCGCCGAGTCCCTGGAGACCTGGGTGGTGGTGGAGTGTCAGGGGTCACACACCCGGGGTATGACCGTCGTGGACCGGTCCGGGACAGGGGAATGGAACCTGCTGGGGAAGGGCCACCCGCCCAATGTGCGCCTGGTGGAGCGGCTGCACAGGGACCGGCTGGCCGAGGAGCACGAGCGGCTCCTGGTGGCGGCCATGCCGAGCGAGGTGCCCCTGAACTAGTGTCTTGAAAAACTCCGCGGAATTTGCGAGAGCGATGCTCCCTCACGTCATCCTCACACCGACGACTCCGTTGTTGTTGTTGGGAGGGGGGGGGGGGGGGGGGGGTCTCGGAAAGAAAAGATGAAAAACACGCTCACAGGGGGAAACACGAAATCCGCACGCAGATGACGATCAACTCCGCAGGTTAACTGCGCAAGACCCCGCCCGGCGGTGGTGGTGGAAGAAACGGAGGGCCAGAGGGCGGGATTGGGGGTGGTTGTGTTGGTTGTGGCTGTGGTGGGTTAGCAGCTGACGCCGCCGCTCGGCGTTGCTGGTGCCGGGTGAAGTCATCTTTCAGTCGCCGCTCCACCTCGGGGAGGGGGAGACTCATAAAATGATTGAAGAAGGGATTTACAGTGAGGGGCTGGTCGGATCGTTGAAAATAGGTATCCGTTGTGAAAAAAGATGGAGATGGGAAAAAGATCTCGGGGGGATAGGGGAAGTAAAGTGGGGGTCGGCCCGCATGGGCATCTGACTTGATGAGCCGAGCCGGTGGAGGTTCGAAGAGGGATTTGTCAATCCTTCCATAGAGCTGTTCGATTTTCATTTGTTCTTGTTGTTGTTGAAGCTGTTCTTGCCTGGCATGGTCGCGCTCCTCATATTCTTGAGGATCGAAGTCGTCATCGTCGGAAGGTGGATCCATATAGGTTTTTGGCTTCCTTGTGCGAAGGCGAGAACCCATCCCGGACCCTCTTCGTTTCATTGCGAGAGCTTGACTTGTTGGAGCTTCTTTCCTGCGGCACAGCGAGCCGAGAGAACCTCAGGGCAGAGCGATTTTGATGTTAAGGATGATGTCAACTCCTTTTATCGCCGTCCTGACCGCCATCCTGTTCCTCATGTTCTCGTCGGGATATCAACTGATCGCGCTGCTGTGGTGCGAGCATTTGAACCTGAGCAATAGCTGCATGAACATCGTCGGCGGTCCAGACGCGCCGGGTGGTTTGCGCACTCAGCACCTAATGATGTTGGTCAAGAAGGAACATATCGCTGTTGTGGACAAGGCAGACCTGCATGATACCGCGCAAGAACCCAATCATGGCCGATGATGATGAAATGGGTGGGTCTTCCTCACCCCCACCACCATCATCACCGGCCTGACTTGGGGGCGGTGCGGCTGTGGCAGGTCGCTGGGGATGTGAAACGGCCGGAGGCTGTTCATGAATCTCGTGCAGGGCCGCCCATATCGCCAGGGCGGAGGCGCATCGAGGACAGGGGCAGAGCAGGCTGGCGTAGTCCGGGGACAGCATGAGACCTGCGGAACAATGTCGAATGGGTGGGCAGAGGGACAGAAACACATGACCGAAAAAAAAAAAAATGAATTCAGCAGGTGAGAAATGACGTGGTGTGGGGCGGACCGTGGGCCAGCCGGAGGCCCATACAGGGCGGCGGGGAATCAGGGTCCTCCAGCAAGCACCGCCCGTCCGGCTGTCCCACCGGTGGCGGTGGCTGTGTCCGGGGGAATGTTGCCGCGGGTTCGTGGCCATCGTCGACATCACCCGGGTCCTCGGCCTCCGCTTCGTCGTCGTCCGGGCGCCGGGGGGGCGGCGCCACGTAGTCCACGAACCGGTAGCGGGTGAGGAAGGCCAGCGTGGGGGCGGTCAGGCAGTGGCCGCACAGGTAGGTGCCGGACATGATCGCCGGACGCTCGTCCGAGAGGGCCACACCTGTAAAAAAAAAAAGAAAAAAGCCAGCAGATGGGAAAAGGTTTTGGGGGCGCCGAGGTTTGAGCTCGGGTTATTTCGGCCACAACGAAATGTCCTGCCACTAGACTACGCCCCCTGAGATGATGAGAAATACAGCCCTGTGAGCGCCCCAAAACCCTTGGGGGACGCATGGCATGTTGAAAGGTGTGGCAAGCTGCAAACTGTGAAACTCTCTCTTTTTCGTTCGCCTCCCCCCCCGAGGCTGCTCCCATACGAGGCGGACGTAACTGCACCACACACACGGCAGCAGCAGCAGCGGACCGATGCAGGTGGCGTGGAACCACTCGGCGCACCCCCAGCACTGGATCATGCACAGCCCGTCATCAGGCCGGTCACACAGGCAGTAGCGGTCGGCGAAGTTATGGTGACGCATGGACAAGCCCCGGTTGCACTCAGCGGCCACCTTGGCGGGAGCCCCCGTGCAGACACAGGGGCACCGGGCCGTGCCGCACTCGCAGCAGTATGGCCGGGTGCCGATCGAGACGACTTCATGTCCGGGGTGACAGCGACGGGCGCAGTAGGCGCAGATGCCGCCGCGCTGGTCGGGGCCCCGGGGGCGGGTGTCGTGCCGGGGGCAGGTCGACATGTGAGGCAGATGAAGATTGGCTGGGACGAGAGGCTTGTGGTGGTGGTGGAGGGGGCGGTGGTGGTCGGGTAGGTGCAGGTGGCGGGCAGGTCGTCGTCGCCGGCCGCGGGGTCGGCGGCCTCCTCGATGGACCCGTCTGGAGAGGGAAGATGGGGGAGGTGAGGAGGGTGTGAGAGAGGGTCTTGGTGTGTGCGTGAGCGTGCGGGTGTGTGCGGGTGTGTGCGGGTGTGTGCGGGTGTGTGTCGAGAAAGAACGGGAACGTGTGTGCGTGAGCGTGCGGGTGTGTGCGGGTGTGTGCGGGTGTGTGCGGTGTGTGTCGAGAAAGAACGGGAACGTGTGTGCGTGAGCGTGCGGGTGTGTGCGGGTGTGTGCGGGTGTGTGTCGAGTAAAGAAGGAACGAAGTAACGGGAAAATAAAAGTGCGGGTGTGTGCGTGAGCGTGCGGGTGTGTGCGGGTGTGTGCGGGTGTGTGTCGAGTAAAGAAGGAACGAAGTAACGGGAAAATAAAAGTGCGGGTGTGTGCGTGAGCGTGCGGGTGTGTGCGGGTGTGTGCGGGTGTGCGGGTGGGTTGTCACAGGGGCAGACCGTCATCAGCCCCGGCGCTTGGCCCGAGCCTCCGCTCCAGTTCCGGGCAGAGCACAGAAACAGCCTCAGCCGCTGCTGCTGTTGCTGCTGCTGCTGCTCCTGGTGCTGATGATGATGATGTTGTTGTTGCTGCTGCTGCTGCTGGTGGTGGTGGTGGTGGTGTTGCTGCCGTGACGGCTGCATTACTTTGCGCTTCCTCATCACCCCTTCGCACCTCCTCCACCTCATCATCATCATCCTCACCATCCGCCGCTTCCCGTTCCGTCCTGCCGAAGTCGACCAGCCAGCCGCGGAGGTCCTCGCTGCAAGCCAGCAGGAAGGGCCGGGTGTGGGGGGCGAAGGCCAAGCGGACGGGGCCCTGGTCGGGCGCCGTCAGCCGGAGAAGATGAGGGCCCGCGGCCTCGTGGGGGCTGCTGTGGGGAGCGATGATGATGGATGATGGATGATGATGATTGGATGATGATGATTGGATGATGATGATTGGATGATGATGATTGGATGATGATGATGATTGGATGATTGGATGATGATGATTGGATGATGATGATGATGATGATGATGATGATGATGATGATGATGATGATGATGATGATGATTGGATGATGATGATGATGATGATGATGATGATGATGATGATGATGATGGAGGCCCGCGGCTTCGTGGGGGCTGCTGTGAGGTTGGCGAGGGGCGGAGCGCCATGCAGTCCCAGATGACATGATTGAAGGGCGGGGCGCCCTGGTCAATGATGCTGGTGATATGCGTGTTGGATGTGTCCCGGATTCTCGTGGCGTCGTTGGCATGCCCGTGCCCGCCCGCCACGCGCAGGGGACGGACATCGTGCCCGTGCCCACGGCCACCGTGATGGGCCCTCCCCGCCCAACGCCCCTCCCGCCACACTCTGGAACATTGATCCGTACCCCCGGGTCGTCATCACCCTTGCTTCGTCGGGTGTGGGGCTTCACCCCCGGCGAGTCCTGCAGACCAATGCCGCCTCCCCGGGGGCCTGGCGTTCCAGAGGGCCACCCCATCGGAGGTTGTGCTCGCGAGGCAGTCGCCGACCGCTGCGAAGCTGAGCCCACACCGCGGGGTGGCCCCCGGATGCTCGGGGCGTGCCGCTGGGCACAGGCGAGAGGTGGGTTGGGCACAGAGGTCCGCCCACGGGTCGCGGCTCGATGTGAGGAAGGCCGCCTCGGCCTGGGGTAGAGGGCGGGCAGGGCGGAGAAAAAAATATGGGATTGGGTCCCATAATTTTTTCGAGAGGTGGGGATCCCAAAATAGCACACACGTGCCCGACCCATCCGCCTAATCACGATGCTCCCCCGAGGGGTGAGGGAGGCCAGACCTGCCCTGCCTCGAAGAGCCACATCTCTCCCATCCCCGTCCGGACGGCCAGCTGGCTGTGGTCCGGGGAGTACTTCATGGTCAGGGCCCCATGGGGGACTGCCACCGTGGAGATATACCCCTTTCGGGCATCGCAGAGGTGCAACCCCGCGGTTGAAGCCACCACAAGCAGTGGGCTGGGCTGGTCCGGATCGGGGGATTGGATGGCCCGGACTTGACATGCCGCCGGGGTGAGGTTGGCGATGACGGTACTCGAAGCTCCCACAGGATCATACATACGGATGGTGTTGGCTTGTCCCCAGCAGGGCCCTTGTGAGCAACCACATGGAGCCAGGGCACAGTTGAACTGAGGCCGAAGAAGATCATCCAGTGAGGGGGCAGCATCTGCCGTTGGATGATGGTCGCAATTGACTGTGCGTCCACTGGCGATATTATACAGGTAAGGAGCGTTCCCCCGTTCGGGAAGCAACCAGAGCAACTCGTCCTGTGGCGCGAAGTAGAGATCGACCACGGGACTCGAGAAAGGGTCCGGTGAGAGGTGTAGCAAACGAGCGGCAGGGGATCTCATCGATGGTTCCATGCGTAGCAGTGAAAAAGTCTGATCTGGACCGGACGCGGCAAGGAGGAGACCGTTCTTGGCATCATTATTCGGGTCAGAGCAGCTCGTGTCAAATTGTAGAGCGCAGTTCCCGCATCTGGGATGTATTTAAGGGGCGCCACGGCTCTTGATCTCCACCCAATTCCCACTCGAGGAAAACAAAAATGAAATTCCTCCTGCTCTCCGCAGCTCTTGTGATCTCGGCACTCGCCTGGAAGGATTACAAGCCCGACTGCAAGCCCGACTGTGACTACAAGCCTGATTGCGACTACAAGCCCGATTGCGACTACAAGCCCGACTTTGGCTGCAAGCCCGAGTTCGACTGCAAGCCCGAGATGCCCGAGTGCAAGCCCTGCAAGAAGCCCGTCTGCAAGCCCGTGATGGTTTGCGCTCCCCCCAAGCCGAAGTACAAGGTCATCCCCGTTGAGGCCGAGTACGAGAAGGAGATGGCCGAGAAGCAGGCCTGCGAGGAGGACATGGTCTGTGATCGTCCCCATCATCTGGCGCGGATTCTCAACTCTGAACAATGCAGGCCCGCCGCAACGCCGAGAAGATGTTCTGCGACTCCGAGAACGCCGAGGAGCGCGCCTGCGAGGAGGAGGAGGAGAACAAGAAGCTGGCCGACATCATGGCCGCCTCCAAGAACAAGCAACGCAGCCGGTCGACCAACGCCCACACCATTGACGAGGTCAAGGTGCACAAGCTGAACGACCAGTCCGAGTCCACCAACGAGTGCGAGGACGAGCACGCCAAGGTGCAGAAGGCCGACATCTACTCCAAGAACCGCGCCGCCAAGAAGGCCGCCGAGCGCCAGTCCCAGAAGAAGAAGGCCGCCCAGGAGGAGGAGGCCTGCCTGCGGGCCAACAAGAAGGGCATGAAGGCCGCCAAGAAGGCTGCCAAGGTCCGACCACGCAGACACTGCTCTGGTGGGCCTTCGCCTCTCCATGCCTGTGCCCCTGGCTCACTTTGCCTTTTTCCAATTCCCCTGGTGATCTCGACAGGAGTGCGAGACCAAGATTGTCCCCGTCTACTCCAAGCCCGTCTGCCGCCCGATGCGCTCGTGCGACTATGACGACATGGACTACTGCGACTACGACTGCTAGACGCGGTGTGGCCGTGGCTTTATGACCCTTTGACACCACCCAACCCCCCCTCAATCCACCCACCCATCCCCGGGTCCCTTCCCCTGACCCGTTTTCCCCATGGGCTCAACCAAGAACCCGACTCTGCTCACGCACTCCTTCTGGGAGACAACAAAGATGGGACGGTCTTTCCCACTGACTCAACACCGTCAAACAACAGCAACACCAAAAACAACAACGTTACACGAGGAGACTGTTCAGGGGGGGGCGGGGGGAGAGTCCACATGCCAAGCGAAGAAGGGCCTTCCGTGGGGGAGGAGGAGAGATTCGGTGGGGAGGGGGTAAAATCGACATGATCCCTTGCGAAAACATCTGCCCGTCCCTCCATCGGGGGGGAGATCCACCATCCTCCCCAAGACGGAATGAAGTCGCTCAGCCCTCGTTAAAGCAGGCCCAGAAGTCGTCGCTCTCCTGGCCCTGGGTCTCCACCTCCACCTCGACAATCTCCTCCCACGCGCAAAAGTCGGC
>JAPMOS010000103.1:62500-141746 GCA_027972325.1 Paratrimastix pyriformis
AGAGCAGGTATGCCCCGATTATGCCCGATTTACCATGTCTGATGCCCGATAAATATGGTGAGGGCAAGAGCGGACCTCGGTGGGGCAGTCGGAGAGCAGGTAGGCCCGGTATGCGAACTGGTCGGGGTAGTGGCAGGGGTACTGCACGGCCGCACAGTTGATGATGTGTGTCACGCGGTACTTGCGCAGGGTGTGCAGATCCTGGGCCACGGTCTTGCTGCCCAGATACAGGAACGGGAAGATCTGCAAGCAGACACACAGAGAGAAGGGGAGGGGGTGCGGTGCGCTGAGTGATTCCAGCCGGAAACAGGAACGGGAAGATCTGCAAGCAGACACACAGAGATAAGGGGGAGGGGTGTGATGGGTGATTAAGGTCAGGGAGATGATGATGATGATCGCATGATGATGATGATGATGATGATGATCGCATGATGATGATGATGATGACTGGATGATGATGATGATGATGATGATGATGATGATGATGATGATTGGATGATGATGATTGGATGATGATGATGATGATGATGATGATGATGATGATGATGATGATGATGATGATGATGATGATGATGATGATGATGATGATGATGACGATGATGATCTGGATGATGACTGGATGATGATGATGATGCTGCTGCTGCCTGGACGATTGGATGCTGGCTGGGGCCGGTGCGGACCTGTGTGCACTGGGTATCGCATGCAGCCAGCCTCAGGGCCCGCGCGTCCTCATCATCACTGAGCGACCCGGCCGCCTTGGCATCCTGGATGGCGCGCAGGTTGAGGGACAGGTTGAACTTGACGCCGCCCAGGGACAGCCGCCGGTCGGGGTTCGAGGAGCCCGCGGCCGTGGCCTCGTCCTGCTCGTGTCGCGTTTGGATGGCCGCCACTCGGCGGGCCTGGGGGCCGAGGGAGGGGGGGAATGCGGAATGCGGAATGGATGATGGGAGATGGAGAAAGGCGATCCCGGAGGAGGGAGGGGAGATCGGGATGGGAGGGAGGGGGACCATGGGGGTAGGATGGCTGGGATGATGATTGGATGATTGGCGATTGGATGATTGGATGACTTGGATGATCGGATGATTGGAAGATGATGCTGATGCTGATGCTGATGCTGATGATGCTGACTGATACTGATGATGCTGATGCTGA
Organism: Paratrimastix pyriformis; assembly: GCA_027972325.1. Classification (NCBI taxonomy): domain Eukaryota; phylum Preaxostyla; family Paratrimastigidae; genus Paratrimastix; species Paratrimastix pyriformis. The sequence goes on from JAPMOS010000103.1 coordinate 63,653, forward strand.
TGCTGATGACGATGGCGCACTTGCGGGAGCTGGGCGAGTGATGGCGAGCGAGACGATGGGATGTGAAAAGAGGCGGCTGTATGGAGCATGTGCGCGGGGGAGGGGGAGGGCAACGAGGGTCCGGACCTGCATAAACCGCTGCTGCATGGGGGTCAGCAGGCTGGGCCCTCCGTCCTCCTCCTCTTCCTCCTCCTCCTCTTCCTCCTCCTCTTCCTCCTCCTCCTCGCCATCATCATCACCCACCACCTCCTCGCCCCCCTTGCCGCCACTGCTTTCCTTGCCGGCGGCGCTGGTGCTGACCAGGGTGGGCAGCCGGAAGGCCGTCAGGCCGCCCATCGATGGGCCCCGGGCGTGGCGGGAGCGGGGGGGCGTGGGCGGGGCGTCGGCGGGCGAGGGGACGGTCGGGGCGGAGGCGCCGTTTGACCAGGAGTCCGAAGTGTCGTGGGCCTGCGATGTGAAGGGGGGATGATTGGATGATGGGATGATTGGATGACGAATGGATGGCAATGGTAATACAGGCCCCATCACACCCTCTCATCCTCTCTTCCAAGCATCATCATCCAATCACCATCCCATCACCACCACCACCACCACCACCCCCCACCCCCCCACCCCCCCACCCCCACCCCCACCCCACCCCACCCCCCACCCCCACCCCACCCCACCATCGTCATCATCATCTCCAAATCATCACCAATGTGCCAGTGTGCCAATACGTCAGTGTGTCAGCGTGTGTCAGTGTGTCAGCACCGATGGGTATAAGTGCGGGACGGACATCGGGGCTTGTCAGCCTGGCAGGGCTGCTTGGCAGGGCCAGGTGCGAGGGCCCGTGGGGGCCGCTCCGGAAGCCCACCAGACGCAGAGGCGGCGTCGAGTGGGGCGCGCTGAGGATGATTGGATGATTGGATGATTGGATGATTGGATGATTGGATGATTGGATGATTGGATGATTGGATGATTGGATGATTGGATGATTGGATGATTGGATGATTGATGATTGATGATTGGATGATTGGATGATTGGATGATTGGATGATTGGATGATTGGATGATTGGATGATTGGATGATTGGATGATTGGATGATTGGATGATTGGATGATTGGATGATGATGATGATTGGATGATTGGATGATTGGATGATGATGATTGGATGAATGGATGAATGGATGATTGGCTGATGATGATTGGATGATGATGATTGGATGATGAGAGAACATGCTGTGTGTTTGCGAGGGCGCAGGCGACAAGTTCAAGAAGAAAGATTACTCGCGCCTTCGCGCCATGCGTTACACCTGGGGGGCAGGCCAAATGACCCGTATGACGATTGGATGATGATGATGATTCTGATGCTGACGAAGGACTTGGATGGCTGGGCGCGGACCTGTTCGCGGCGGGGCAGGCTGAGGTGAGGAGCTTCAGGGCGGCCACAACGGGATGGGAAGGGTCGTCGAGGATGCGGACTCGGCCAGCCTGCAGGGCAGTGCAGTGGGGCCGGGGGGATGGTGATGATGAATGAACGAAGAATGACGAGGATGATGATGATGAGGATGAGGATGATGAGGATGATGGTGATGGTGATGGTGATGGTGATGATGATGACGGTGATGATTCTGACTGGATGCTGATGATGATGATGATGATGACTGATGTGATGATGATGATGATTGGATGAATGACTGGTGATGATGGTGCCGATGAGGAGAAGGATGATGATGATGATGATGGGGGGTCGAACGGACCCGCCCTCGACCCACCTTGAACTCGCCGCACTCACGCCCGCACCGGCCGTGGTTGCCGTGGTAGCCGCAGGGGCGGCGGGGGGCTGGGCGGCGGCCTTGGCTGCCTCGGCGTGCTGGCGGAAGGCGGCCATGGGGTGGCTGGCGGGCACCCGGTAGACGAGGTCGCCCGTCGCAAGGCAGAGCGGCTCCGCGCTGAGCATCCGGAGAAGCTGGAAAGGACAGGGGGGAGAGAGGCATGGGTCAGGTGAGGATGCCGACCGGATGATTGGGCTGCTGATGATGATTGGATGATGATTGGAGGATGCTGAGGATGATGATGCTGATGATGATGCTGATGATGATGCTGATGGTGGTGGTGATGATGATGATGATGATGATGATGATGATGATGATGATGATGATGATGATGATGATGATGATGATGATGATGATGATGATGATGATGATGATGATGATGATGATGATGATGATGATGATGATGATGATGATGATGATGATGATGATGATTGGATGATGATGATGATTGGATGATGATGATGATGCTTGGATTGGATGAGGGTGATGAACGTGGTGATAGTTGTGGTGATGATGATGACGTGATGACTGAATGATGATTGTTTGATGATGGCGGTGAGGTGGAAGAGGCATGATGGTCGTGACCTCGGATACGGGGATGATGCCCCCGAAGAGGTGCTGATGATAAACATGGGGGTAGAGCCATGAGGGTGATGGAGAGGGGGGTGGGGGGTGATAGCGACCTCGGATACTGGGATGATGCCCCCGAAGAGCGTGCTTGCCGTGACGGGGTCGGCCTGTTTGAAGGCGGCCGGCAGGTAGTGCAGATGCAGGTGCCACAGGGCCGGTGGGTAGTTGCCGAACCTGAGCGGCGAAGTGGGTGGGTGGGTGGGTGGGTGGTGAGGGGTGAGATCGACAAAGGGGGCGCTGAAGCAGGAGACGCTCGAAGGACACGGGAAATCGTGCTGGGAGGTCCTGATTTTTTGGGATTGGATGAAGTCCCACAACAAAGTCAAGAGGCGGGTCGAAAGGAGGGCATCCTCACATGATCGCCTCCTGGTCTGGGAACCGGCTTGCAGGACCACGTTTGGGGTGGATGGAATCGGAGGGATGTTGAGTACGGAGCGTGGGGGTCGGCTGTTCATTCGCCCTTCTCGTCAACCCTTCTTCTTCACAGCAGGGGGTCCCCCAACCTCCCCCCCACCCCCTGCCGACTCTGCGCAGCAAGGGTGAAGCGCCACTTTTGAACCTCGAGGTGAATTCGAACAAAGACAGGTGATCGTCCGTGTGGCTCGACTGCCTGCCACGAGCTCATTCAAGTACTTGCGGTCGGCAGGAAAACTTATGGGACGCATCCCATAAGATTTTGGCGGACCCCCCCTGACTGTCCCGAAGCCCGTGTCGGATCCTTGAATGAGTTGGCAATCATGATGGGACGCATCCCATAAGTGCGAGATACACCCGTGAGAATTCGGTGGGGCCACCTCCACTGGGAACGAGACCCCCGAGCCAACGGGCGGGCGGATGGCTCCGAGATCGGCATGGCGAGAGGCAGGTCGTCTTCCAAGGCGAAGTCAACAGTGGCAAACTTGGTCCGAGTTCGTGCTGTTGTTGATCATGTGCGTGCCAACCAGGACCCACTTCAAGTACTCGCCGGCTGCAGGAAAAAATTATGGGACGCGTCCCATAAGAATTTGGTGGACCCCCATGAAGAATCGCATTCAAGTACTCGCCAGCTGCAGGAAATTATGGGATGCGTCCCATAAGTTTTTGGTGGACCCCCCCATGCCCACCGCCCCCATTCCCACCCTGTGGGGTTGTCGATGGGACTTTTGTACCACAGCCGTCCTGCCCGATGGCCAACCTCACGGGGTATGACATCACTTCGAACCCTCCCCATTCAGGATCTCATTCAAGGACCGGACGGGCAGCAGGCAAAATTATGGGATGCGTGACGTGAGGCTGGCTGGCGCTGTGACCTGGCGCAATACGGCAACGAAATTTTTTTCAATGGCAATGTTCTTGGAACGGAACAAAGTTTGAGGATGAACACTGCGTCTTCACACCAGATAATCGGATGCCTCTCTTTGCGGTGGTTCGAACGGGGGCCTTAGCCCACACCCGATGTCCCGAAAGAATAACGGGAGGCATCGCACAGCACAGCGCTCCCTCGAACCGGTGTTGTCAGGGGGCCTTTTACCTCACCCGACGTCCCGACAAAATTATGGGATGCATCCCATAGTTTAATCGGGGGGCACCGCGCTGGGCTTTTTCGACCTCTCCTGACGACAAGAAAAATTATGGGATGCCTCCCACATTTTTTTTTTGGCCACCCATAATTTTTCTGGCGACGTCACCCCCACATAAGGGCGGACCCGTAGATGGCCTCGGGCGGGCAGTCGGCCTGGCGCCCGATGGCGGTGAGGGCCGTGTGGTGGATGCGGTCCAGCATGGCCAGGTGCTGGGACCCGTCCAGGTCCCTGCGCATGATGCAGATGGCAGAGGCCCACAGACATACGATGTGATGCACGAGACACAGGCGCGAATGCAGCTGATGCAGGCCACAGACAAACCATCCCCAGCCCATCATCCATCCATCCATCCAATCCAATCCAATCCAATCCAATCCAATCCAATCCAATCCAATCCAATCCAATCCAATCCAATCCATCCATCCCATCCATCCCATCCAGAGCATGATGATGATGAAATGGATTTGAATGGGTGAAATCAAATGAAGGACGGGGATCATGACGGGGATGAGAGAATGCCCAGACCACCATCACCAATGCACGGGGCAACACTCACGCACACACACACACGGACCTGAGGGAGAACAGGTCAGGCGCGGCCACCAGCCCCACGTAGTAGAACCTGATGGGCCCGGGGCCCCCCGCCGCCCCGCCTCCACCCAACTGCCCAGCCAGCGCCTGTCCAGGCCACCCGACCCGCAGCAGAATCAGCTCGCGCTCAAACCGCCGCTGGTCGCCCGTGGGCACGAAGGCCAACTGCACACCGGCGGGCAGCCCGCTGGCCAGGGCGGCGGTCAGGGCCAACGGCATCTCGGCCTGGCCGTGGGGCAGGGGGCCCAGGGCCGTCAGCCGCCGGGCGAGCTGGGTCAGCCACTCCGTGTGGGGATGGTGCCGAGTCAGGGGCGCGTTGGTGGGCGTCGAGGCGGTGGACGGGTGGGCGGAGGCGGCGGTGGGGGTCAGCGAGTTGATGAAGGGGATGGTCGTGCAGAGGTAGTCCACTCGGCTCTCCTGCAGGGGGTGTGTGCGCGAAGAGGGGAAGAGGGGAATGGGTGAATGGGTGGATGGGTGAACGGGTAAACGGGTGATGCAATGGGTGAATGGGCGAATCAAGGATTGAGTGAGGGGGACGGCCGGGCACGGGTCGTCGCCGTGTCTTCTGGATCGTGAGGATGGGGTGCTGAAGATGCGCAGGGGTGAGGATGGCAGGGGTGAAGATGGCAGGGGTGAGGATGGGGTGAGGATGGCATATGGGGGACCTCGATCTTGACCATGGCCGGGACACCGGCAGCCCTGGCGGGCAGCAGGGGCGCCATCAGCTGGCCCAGCGTCCCACCCAGCAGCGTCTGCAGGGCGTCACCAAGCCCCGCTGTGCCCACACACACACAAAGCCAAGACGACACAGACAGGGTAAGACGGAGACCATAGTCAGCACACACGGATCACACAATGGACCCAGCCAAACACAAACACAGAGCCAAGACAGGGTAAGACGGAGACCACACAGGGCACACCGATGGACACAGCCAAACACAGAGCCAAGACAGGGTAAGACACTGCCCGCCACACAGCCCGCCAGCCACAGAAGGGACGGGGGGCTGTGCCAACGGGGGGATGGGGGACGGACGGCAGTCCTGCTGTCGAAATACCAGCGGCCCTCCGCCTGCTCCTCCTGCACCACCACCCCGCTCAGCCCTCGGTGTCCCGGCACCCGCCCCGCCGCCCAGCCTGGGGGCAGGCGCGGGGCCCGCTGATGCTGATGATGATGATGAGGGGCCGGGGGCCAGGCGTGGGTGGGTGCGCTCCCACTGCTGGCGGAAGGCGGCCATGGGGTGGCTGGCGGGCACCCGGTAGACGAGGTCGCCCGTCGCGAGGCAGAGCGGCTCCGCGCCCAGCATCCGGAGAAGCTGCAGAAAGGGTGAGCGAGTGAGGGGTGATAGCGGGATGAAGGACGGGGGGTGATGGAGGTGGGATGATAGGCGGCATTGGATCCGGGGATGATGACCCCGAAAAAGTTATGATGGCGAGGGGGTGATGGGGGGAAGAGAGCGGTCTGGTCATGAGGAGGTGATGGGGGTGGGGGGGTGGGGTGGGGTGGGGTGTGATAGCGACCTCGGATACGGGTATGATGCCCCCGAAGAAGGTCGATGCCACGACCGGGTCGACGTCCTTGAAGGCGGCCGGCAGGTAGTGGAAGTGCAGGTGCCACAGGGCCGGAGGGTAGTTGCCGAACCTGAAGAAGGGCGATGGTGACGATTGGATGATGATGATGATGATGATTGGGTGATGCTGACGACGACGACGAGGGTGCTGGCGATGATGATGGGGTGATGCTGATGATTGGGCTGTTGCGGTTGCTGATGAATGGGTCATTTGCTGGCGATGGTGCTGATGCCTGGATGGTGGGGGTGATGGTGCTGATGGTGATGGTGGTGGTGGTGATGATGATGATGATGACTGGATGGTGATGCACCACTGATGATGATGATGATGACGATGATGGTGATGATGATGATGATGGTGGTGGTGGTGGTGGTGGTGATGATGATGATGATTGGATGACTGGATGATGATGATGATGATGATGATTGGATGATGATTGGATGATGATTGGATGATGATTGGATGATGATTGGATGGTGATTGGATGATGATGATGGTGGTGGTGGTGGCGATGGTGGTGGTGGTGGCGATGATGATGATGATGATGATGATGATGATGATGATGATGATGATGATGATGATGATGATGATGATGATGATGATGATGATGATGATGATGATGATGATGATGATGATGATGATGATGATGATGATGATGATGATGATGATGATGATGATCGAGGTGGTGCCAGTGCCAGTGCAGGGGGGCAGGCGGACCCGTGGATGTCCTGGTCGCGGCAGGGGACGCCCCTCGCGATCTCGGCCCGTGCGAAGCGGTCGATCCGCTGCACCATCCCAAGGTGTCGCGACCCGTCCAGGTCCCTGCACAACCGCACCACCGCCACGCCAGCAGAGCCAGCCAGACCCGGAGCAAGGCGCGGAACGGACGGGGGGAACGTGGAAGTGGTGAGCGGTGGGTCGGCACGAATCCCGAAAAAGGGCAGGGCAGGGCAGGAGGGGCCAGATCCACACCGCCTCCCTTCCCCCGTGACCCTTCGCCATCCCCCGCACTCCCCGCACCCCCCATCTGGTCCGGGCGCCAGAGGGAAGCGAGCCTGAAAGCAGCCCTGCCACACAGCAACCGAACGCTGACAGGGGGGGGGGGGGGGAGGCGAGGCGTCCGAGGCGAACCCGAGAGAGCATCCCCTGCCACACCCACAGGGGGGAGGCGAGGCGACGAGGCGGGGCGAACCTGAGGGAGAGCAGCCCCGCCAACCCACAGACACACAGACACACAGACACACAGACACACAGACACACAGACACACAGACACACAGACACACAGACACACAGACACACAGACACACAGACACACAGACACACAGACACACAGACACACAACACACACAGAGGGAGGAGGGGCGGGGGCGAACCTGAGGGAGAGCAGCCCGGGCGCCCTGACCAGGGCCACGTAGTAGAACCACAGTGGCCCGGCCAGGGTCGGCTGAGGCAGTCCGGCCGGGGTTGGAGCCGCCCCTGGGGGCCCAGTCCCCGTCGGGGGCCAGGTCACCCGCAGCAGGGCGCACTCGGCGTTCAGGGCCACCAGGGTCACCCGCGGGCCGCTGGGGAACCGCAGTGGGTGTTCGAAGCCCACCAGGCGGCTATCCCCCGGGGGAGTGGAGACCGGCGCCACGGCGGGCAGCAGCTGGGCAAGCAGGCCAACCGGGGGCGGAGGGTTGGGGGTGCTGCTGCTGGTGTTGGTGCCGGAGGGGGTGATGGCGGTGGTGGTGGCGGCTGCCGGGGAGGTGGAGGTGGTGGGGGAGGCAGGCAGCGAGTTCATGAAGGCCACCGTCGTGCAGAGATAATCCAGTCGGGTTTCCTGTGGGTTGGGTGGGGAAGGGTGTGTGTGCGTGTGTGTGTGTGTGTGGGGGGTAGGGAGTGATGGGCATGGTAGACGAGGTGAGGGAAGAAACCACACGTTTGTGCCAGTCTGTGCGATTTATGTGTGTCTATGACACGGGTATTCGGATTTGACGGGGTCGGGTTGGGGATCAACGAGGTGGCGCGCATCATCAATGAGCGGAAACTGTGCGATCGACCAAGAAGGAAGGGGCAAAAAAACCAAAATTCTTTTTCGGGCTTCGTCACTCGAACAACCTGGCCCGGCCTCGGGCCCAAAGACGTGAATCATACGCGCAGACCTTGAATGTGTGGAGAGGCTCCTTGTTGGATGGCTTATTTCGGATGTCATGGGTAAATAAAATATCCAACGAGTCTAAAAAGTCGTTCAGATCACACCCGATCACCCGCGAACCCTGACCTTTCAACTCCATTTTCAATTTTTTCCGAATGGTCACTGACCCTGGATATCATCCCTCTTCTCCGTGCAACGGCCGGGCCCGCTTTCATTCCCCTCGTCGAAGAGTGAGCTCTCGAAATGAATTTTGGCGGTGACGAGGACACGTTACCTGTCTGTTCGGAGCGACAAGTTCTCTGTGGTCGTTGTTTCATTCAAAATGTTCGATGATGCATTCGATAGTGTGTCGTCCGAGTGGGGCCAGCGACCCGCGACAATCGTATGTCAGTGTGCCGCCATCCTCGGGGCAGAGGAGAAGGGCTTCCCCCTGTTCCCACTCCTTTCCCACTCACTCACGCCATTTCTTGTTGGCAGTGCCGGTGGTGAGACCCTCTTTCGGGTCGTCCTGCCCGCGGATGCGCCTGGGCGCGACGACGGCATCCTCGTGGAGTTGACCCGTGAGCCAGGACCGCCCACGATCACCCTCCGGGTGGCGGGTGGCTGCCGCCCCTGGGACCTCTATTCCCCTGGTCTGGCAAGTGGAAACGCAAGCGGCTCACCTTCCCCGCAAGTACACTGCATGTTCTTTGTTGGGTCATTCGGTCAATTCGGCACGCAAATACACTGCTTGTTCTTTGGGTCATTCGGCTCGCAAGTACTGCGAGGCCCACCATCGGAACATGTCACGCCAACGCCAAGGCGGGAGTCACGTTTCTCTTCGCCTGCGTCCTCGCAAATCACACAGCCTGTCTCTGGTATGTTTGACCAGGGGGGCCCGAGGTCACCATGGCCGGCCTGATCGCCGACTCCCACAGGTTGGCCCCGGCCCAGGTGCTCGTCGGCCTACTGTCGTGCCCCGAGGTCGTCGACCGGCCCGATACGCTTTTGAATCTGCTGGGGGCTGTGGGCGCCCTGTGTGTCGGCGAGGCGGCGACCCGAGCGGCCCTCTGCCAGGCAGGGATCGCGGCTCCGCTCGTCGGGCTGCTCGCCTCCTGCGACAAGGCCCAGATGGACGACGGCATCCTCGATGTCATCCACGCGGTGTCCGTCCCGCTGGTCAGGCTGCTCCCCGACCCCGCGGTGGTCAGGGACCCGCGCCTGGTCGAGCTCTTTGTGACCTCAGTCACCAGCCTGTTTGCCGGGCGCGGCTGCCTTGCGGGTGATGGAGTGTCCGAGGCGCTCTTCAAGCTGGCCGTCACCAACCCCACCATGGTCGCCGCCCACCCTGCGCTGGCCGAGGCGCTCTCTCGGGCCGTTCGTGTCTTCGCCGCCGACGATCAGGACCGCCCCGAAGAGTCGCTACTCTGTGATATCCTTGATGCGATCGCCTTGCTGTCCGATGCGTCCTTCTCCTCCTTGGTCGCGCTGCTGGCCGACACCCACAACCTCACGCCCACCGCCTGGCTCGTGCGGACGGCCGCCAAACTGATCGGATGGCCCGCATACCAGAGTGGATTGGCCGGGTCGCTGGCCGAGCTCTTCACCCTTCCCCGGGTGGCCGCCAACCCTGCCCTGGTCCGGGATTTCCTCCAGGCTATCGATTACCTGCTGGCAACCGGCAATCCGGAGGCAGCGGATGACGGAATGACGGGTGCACTGACTGTGATTCTCAACTGCAACCCCACGGTGGTAACGACCAACCCTGCCCTGGCCCAGGCGCTCGTTCGGGTCATCGCCAACCTGGCTGCCATTCCCCACATGTGCCAGAACACGCCACGTTCTCACCGATTGCCCGAGGCGCTGGTCAGGCTGCTCTCCTACCACTTCACGGCGGTCGCCGCCAACCATGATCTGGCCCAGGAGTTCATTCGGGCCATCACCAACCTGACCCGCAGCCCAGAGCGGTGGGATCCCTTGGTGGGCGACGGAACGACGGACGGGTTGATCAAGCTGCTCTCTGCCACCCTTCCAGCCATCGGCTCTCTGGCTGCCACGCCCGAACCTTCCCTGATCCCGCTCCTGACAGACATCCACAGCTGCACCTTCGCCATCTGGCTCGTGCGGACCGCCGTCACGCTGGCCGTCGTGTCCCCGCCCACCTTCGTCCGGTTCGAGGTGGCGCAGCCGCTGATCGAGCTGTTCACCTCTCCCAAGATGGGCGTCCTCCCCGACCTGGTCCCGGACCTGGCCGAGGCCGGAGTGGCGGACGCCCTGGCCGAGATCCTCGCCTCGAGCCCCGCAGTGGCCACCGCCAACCCCACTCTGGTCCAGCAGCTCCGCGAGGCCGCGAGCGCCGCCCTTCCCGAACGCCGACCCCCATTGGCGCAGCTGCAGGCCGGGGCGCTGGTCCGGCAGCTGGCAGCCACGATGGCCACCGCGAACCCGGCCCGGGCTGAGCGGATCGTGTGGGCCCTCGCCAACCTGGCTGCCATCCCGGACTGTCGGCCCGCCCTGGTGCAGGCAGGGGCGCCGGAGGCCATCCGGACTGCCCTCCTCCACGACGATGATGTCAGCCCACGCGCCCGCCGCCTCGCGCCAAATCCCACCCACCCACCCACTCACACACACACTCACCCACCCACCCACCCACCCATCACATTCTTTTTGCAGGGCGGCATGGATCAGGTCCTGGCTCGGGAGCTCCTTCGGACGCTCGTCAACCTGGCCGCCGCGCCGCAGTGTCGGCCCGCCTTGATGCCCGCGGTTGGCGCTCTGGTCCAGCTGCTCACCGCCAACCCCACGATGGCCACTGACAGCCCTGCCCTGTCCCAGGAGCTCATCCGGGCCCTCGCCAACCTGGCCGCCACTCCGGAATGCCGGCCCGCCCTAATGGCGGCCGGGGTATCCGATGCCCTGGTCAAACAGCTCACCGCAAACCCCACAGTGGAGGATCCCGAGACCCCCTCTGCTCGTCCGTTCATAGAAGCGCGAATCTCTTCAATGATACCCTTTTTATTTAGTCCACAGCGACGTTTTTTGTACGGTGGCGGTTGACCACCCCGCTCTGGCCCACGACCTCGTCGGTGTGATCCTCGCGATCCTGCCTGCCGCATCCGATGGCATCGCGCAGGCGCTGACGGATGCGCTGGTTGGGCAGCTCGCCTCCCACCCCGAGGTTACCGCCCCCAACCCGGCCCTGGCCCTGCTGGCCGCCACCCCCGAATGCCAGCCCGCCTTGGCCCAGGCCATGGCCGCCCTGGTCAGCCAGATCACCGTCAACCCCATGATGGCCACCGCCGACCCCCGCACGGCACAGGAGCTCATCCGGGCCCTCGCCAACCTGGCCGCCACATCCGAGTGCCGGCCCGCCCTGGTGCAGGCCGGGGCGGCAGAGGCGCTGGCCAAACTGCTGTCAGCCAACCCCACGTTGGCCTCCACTGATCCCCCTCTGGCCGAGCACCTCCTGCGGGCCGTCGCCTTTCTGGCTGCCGCGCCAGGATGCCGGCCCGCCTTTGAAGCGGTCGCTCAGATGGCCAGCAAGTTTTTCTTGGGCGCCAACACACTGGCCGTTTCAGAGCCCATCCTGGCCCGCGAGCTCATTCGGGCGGTCGTCGCCATCCGGGCAGCCAATTCCCACGAGGGCGCACCCGTCGATGATCGAATGGGAATGCAGGCGCTGACTGATGCCCTGGTCATGCAGCTCACCTCCATCACCGAGATCATTACCCCCAACCCGGCTCTCGCCCAATTGGCCGTCACACCCGAATGTCGTCCCGCCTTGGTGCGAGCCATGACCGCCCAGGTCGGCCAACTGGCCAGCCAGTCACCACTCCGTTCCCTTCGGGCCATCGCTAACCTGGCCGCGACCCCTGAATGCCTCCCGGCCCTGAGGGAGGCCGGAGCGGTGGCTGCACTGGCCGGGGTGCTCACCACCAACCCCAGCGACCCCGCCCTGGTCCAGGAGCTCATCGGGGTCATCTCCAACCTGACCGCCACCCCCGAATGCCGGACCGCCTTCGTCCAGGCCCGAGGGGCCGATGGGCTGGTTCAAATGCTCGCATCCAACCCCAGCCTCGCCACTGCCGACCCCGCCCTGGCCCAGCAGCTCCTTCGGGTCATCACGAACCTGGCCGCCACACCCGAATGCCGCCACGCCTTTGTGCAGGCCCGGGCAGCAGATGCCATGGCCGGCCAGTTCACCGCCAGCCCCACCCTGGCCTTCTCCCAGCCCACGCTGGCCTGCGAGCTCGTCCGGGCCGTCGCCAACCTGGCCGCCACACCCCACGAGTGCGTCTTCGAAGTGACGGATGCCCTGGTCAAACAGCTCGCCACCAACCCTGAGGTCACCACAGCCAACCCCGTTTTGGCCCTGCTGGCCGCCACACCCGAATGCCGATCCGCCTTGACGCGAGCCATGGGTACCCTGGTCAGCCAGCTCGCAGCCAACCCCACAATGACCCCTGACAACCCCGCCCTGTCACAAGAACTCACTCGGGCCCTCGCCAACCTGGCCGCCACACCCGAATGCCGACCCGCTTTGGTGCAGGCCGGAGCGGCCGATGCGCTGGTCAATCATCTCGCCGCCAACCCCCAGCTTGCCCAGAACCTTCAAAACCTCCTTCGGGCCATCGCCAACCTGGCCGACACTTCGGAATGCCGGCCCGCCTTGGTGCAGGCCGGAGTGGCCGGTCCCCTGACCAGGCTGCTCTCCGCCAACCCCACGATGGCCGCTGTCAACCCCTCCCTGGCTCAGGAGCTCATTCGGGCCATCGCCAACCTGGCTGCCGCGCCCGAGATCGGACGCCTGGTTGCCGCGGAATGCGCCAAAGTGGACTCGTTCTTGTGGAGCTGGCTCAACAGCAGCAAGTCGTCGCCCGTTGTCGGCCAGCTTCTCAAGGCCCTCGCTGCCCTGGGCGCCCCTGCCTTTCGACAGTTCCCCGATGTGGCTGTTCCTGTCATCGAACCAATCGCGCCCCCAACTCAGGCACCGGTTCGTCTCCCGTTCTCCGTTCATCTGATTCTCACAGCCGCTTCCTCCTGTTGGTAGGCGCCGGAGCGCAGGCCGACCCAGTCCTTCAACCTGTTGGAGGGGCTGCCGGCCGAACTGCTTGGGGCCCTGTGCGCCGCCTCCGAGGATCCGCTTGCCGCTTACCTCACGCTGATCGGCCTCTCGCACCATTTCCGGGCGGCCCTGCGGGGCACCCCCACCGACCTGTCCCTCATTGTCGATCCCGAGAGCGCCTGCCCGCATTTTGCAGAGATGCTGGCGGCGGCTGGTCACACGACGGAGGCCCTGGCGGCCATCGTGGGTCCCTGCAAGGGCCTCCGCAGGCTGGTTCTCCCCCAGCTTCCAGGGCACTCGACCTTCACGCGGCTCGCCCACGACGACTGGGTGGGCGACTGCGCCTGGGTGGAGGAGGCCTTCGGGGGGCACGACCAACTTGAGACCCTCGAGCTGCCCCTGACCAGCCAGCTCGTGCCCCTCCTGCCCCGCATCCTGGGGCACCTGCCCGGGCTGAAGGACCTCCACGTGGACGCCTCTGGGGCGCGCGACTCCTTGGGTGCAGGCATCGACCTCACCCCCATTGCCGCCAAGCTGACCCACTTCACCCAATTCGCGATTTCCTCCCCCTTTGAGCGCTACTTGTCCGCCCTCAGCAACCTCCGCGAGCTCAAGTTGTATGGGTCCTGGCCCTCGCGTTCCTTTCCCCGGCGCGAAGGGGTCCTCCTGAGCAACAACAAGGACACGCTGCGCTCCCTGTCGCTCGATGTCAGCCGAGATGTGGAATCCCTGTTCGCCGCGCTGGCGGCCATGCCTCACCTGACCCGCCTTGAGCTGAGGGCGGATATGACCTGCCTCGACCTCTGCGCCCGCCTGCCGTCCCTGCTGCCCAATCTGCAGCACCTCAGCCTGCGCCTGGACTTCGGCTATTTCGATCAACTTCCTCTCGCCCCCCCCTCGATCCGGATCAAGAGCACGCGTCTTCGCACCCTTCGGATCACGAATTCGACTGGGTGCATCAGTGTGAGAGGGCAGACGGCACTCACCCTCGACTGCCCGGCCCTGGAGGAGCTCGTCCTCCTCAGTGGCCTCTTCTCAAGCATCGAGCCGCGATGCCCCAAGCTGCGCTCCCTGGAGGGCCCCTACCTGGGCCCGGCCCAGTACAACCTACAGAGCATCCCCAATCTGGTGCGCGTGGTTCTTCACGGTCCCCAGTACACCGACTCGGATTGGCCGTCCTTGGCATCCCGCCTGTGTGAGTATCGCTCCGACGCGCTCTGCCCAGGTGGTGTGCCTGCCGCCCTCTGGGCCTCCCGCACGCTGACTCGGCTGCAGGTGCGCCTGGTGGTGGCGGCCTTCCCCCTGCGCCTGCCCGTGCAACTCGCGCGCCTCAAAGTGGACATCGGCGGCTCCTCCGACACGGTGCGGAGCGATGAGCTGGCCGTGATGGGCTCGGGCCTGCGGTCCCTCACCATGCGCCACGGCCCGAGAGGCTGCCGATTGGTGCTCAACTGCCCCGTCCTGGAAGTGCTTTCCTTGGAGATGCCCCACCTTCGGGCCTTCCGTATGGAGGCAAGGACTGTGCCCCCCCTTCGCAGCCTTGCTATCGCGACTGGATCCTCTGACGGCGCGCTGGGCCTCGACCCAACCCCTCTCTTGGACTTCCTGGCCCGGCACGGGTCCCGGCTGCGCCACCTCTCCCTGGCACCGCTCTCCGCCGAGTTCCCAGCCTGGCCCCAGCTGGCCGCTGCACTCAGTCGGCTGCCCCGGTTGATCGTCCTGCGCCTGCCGGGTCGCCACGACGGCCCCCTGGCGCTGACCTGCCCACACCTTCGGATCTGCCACAGCAGCGGCCCGATCGTCCTCAGCTGCCCGGCCCTCGAAGCCATCCAACGATAACTCCTCAGACATAGGCCTCGGCATCTTCCGGCGGCGCTCCCCCGGGGGAGTAACCTGCCCCCTCTGCCACGGCGGCCCGCCGACTCTGGTCGTGGTTCGGTGGACAGCGACTGGGTCACGCGACACTCCATGGGCGTGTCGGCAACCAAGTGTGCCTGCCCTCTCCCACCCACCCTGCTGGCCAAGCTCCCCGCCACCCTCCGCGACGTGCACCCCGACCTGGTGTTGCAGTCCCGCGGCCCTGACGGCACCCGGTGGGTGGCCATCACTGGCAGACCCGACTGGCCGTCGCAGGAAGGCGGCCCGCTACGTCGCCCTGCCAGGCCGTCACCGGGCAACCCTCTGCCATGCGGTGCCGGTGATCCTGTCGGCCCGAGGGACCGTGCCCCGGGCCACATGTCATGAGACCCTGTCTCGGCTGACGCCGGCCGACCACCCGGCCGCGCGAACCGACCTCCAGCGGGCCCTCTCCTCCGTCTCGACCCTCCTGGTTCGGGATGCCCTCGCGCTCATGACCATGCGCAACGGCGCTGTTGCCGCGGCGGGCCCCGCGCCCTGGCCACGCCGCGGCGGCCGCCCGGGACCCACGACCCGCTCCACCTGCCGCTGAGCACCCCCCCCAACACCCACACCCATCACTGGGTGGCCCCGCCACCAGGCGGGCCCCCGGCCGGGAGGAGCCATCATCCGGGTCATTCGGCCCCCCCCCCCCCCCCCCCCCCCCGAGTGTAACGCATGGCGCGAAGGCGCGAGTCATCTCGCCTGCGCCCTCGCAAATACAGAGAGAATGTTATTTGCGCGGAAGATGAGAGAGATTGTTATTTGCGCGGGCGACAAGTTCCAAGGAAAGATTACTCGCGCCTTTGCGCCATGCGTTACACTCGGGGAAGGGGGGGAGGGAGGAGGGAGGGGGTACCGCAATTTGCATGTCGGGGGATGGAGGGCGAGGCCAGAAGGTGGGCGGTGCGATTGGTGGCATCATCATCATCATCATCATCATCATCATCATCATCATCATCATCATCATCATCATCATCATCATCATCATCATCATCATCATCATCATCATCATCATCATCATCATCATCATCATCATCATCATCATCATCATCCAGTCATCATCATCACGCAATCATCATCCAGTCATCATCCAGTCATCATCCAGTCATCATCCAGTCATCATCCAGTCATCATCCAGTCATCATCCAGTCATCATCCAGTCATCATCCAATCATCATCCAGTCACCCTCATCCAGTCATCATCCAAGGGGGCGCTCATTCGACAAGTTTCTGGAGGATCCCGGACAGGTCCCCCAGCAGGTCGGAGTCAATCGCGCGCCAATTCGATGCCCGCAGGCGAAACTGGTTGGCCGGGAAGGTGCGCGCGGGATCGAGGGGGATGGCAATATTGACATCCTCCACGACCGAGATCGTGCGAGTTTCCAGGAGGCGCCATGGTGCCGCGTCATTCCCGCTGTCCGTCCTGGCCTCCAACCGCAAAGTGATCGGCCCCGCCGTCGCCCGAGGGCGGACAGTATAGACAGTGGGCGTCAAGAGGTGCAGTTTTGGAAGGTAGAACAGATCAAATTCGGCATCCTCGCGTCTCCAACGCCCCGTCCACAAGGCAGAATCGGTCCGATAGCCAAAGTTTTTGTCAGACTCAAGGATAGCAGCCCATTCGACTAAAAAGAACGGAGAACGAGGTGAGAGACTCCCGTGTGATTCAGCCGAGGGCCAGACCGGGACGGAGGAGGGTCACCTGGGCCGAGGGATGGCTCTTCGTCAGTCCGCGCATCGCCACCACCACGAAGCTGACCCGGCTGTCCGGCCCGGCCGTCTCCGGAAAGCGGTAGGTGCACTGACACTCGCTGCCCGTGTAGATGATGGTGATAGTATCTGTGGCGGTGGCATCAGCAGCGGGGGCGTTCTGGTCGTTGCTGGGAGTGCTGACCGGGGTCGGTGTCAACGTGGCTTGAACGCGGTAGCGGACGGGGACCGGCGGGAGCGAGCCGACATCCCCCGGGACGGGGTTCCAACGGATGGCGACCCCATTCGTGGCCCCATCAGGAATCAGGGTGGCCGTCAGCCCCGCGGGAGGGTCGGGTGGAAGGTAGAGCTATAAATGGGGTCAGTGCCGCCCAAGAAAGGCAGGAGAAGTGGATCTTGAACAGACCTGAACGACGCACGCACGGACTTCACCAAGCTGCCGGCTCTGGGTCTCCAGGGCCCGACGGGCCTCCGTCAGGCGGGCACCCGTCCGTTCGATGGCCCCTTGGAGAGCCTGCTGGCTGGTCCTCGACAGCTGCCGCTGCTCCTCCGCGGCCTTGTCCAAGCGCTCCCCCAGGCGTGTCTGGGCCTCCCGTGCCAGGGCCAGCCCATCCTGCACGGTCTTCGAGTGCCCCTCCAGAGCCTGCCGCTGCTCCGCCGCCGCCTTTGCCAGGCGTTCCCTCAGTCGGGCATCATCGGCCCGGTGCTGTTCAGCTGCGGCGGCCTGTTCCCGGTCGAGGCGGGCCGTGAGTCTGGCCATGGCAGTGTCGGCCTGCTCCCGATGGGCAGCCAGCCCGGCCTCGCCGCGGCGCTGGGCCTGGGCAAGATCCTCCTTGGTGGCGGCCTCGTCGAGGCGTTTCATGGCGTCCTTGTTGATGGCCGTCTGGGCGACAAGGTGCTCCTGGTGGGACTGCTGGTCCCTGGCCATGCGCTCCTCCAGGCGGGCATGGGCCTCCTCGTTGGCACGGTGATGGTCGGCCAGGGCCTGGACTGTCGCGGCCTGTTCCCGGTCGAGGCGGGCGATGATCCCGGCCATGGCGGTGTCGGTCTGCTCCCGGTGTGCAGCCAGACCGGCCTCGGCGCGCTGCCGGGCCTGGGCCAGCTCCTCCTTGGTGGCGGCCTCGTCGAGGCGTTTCGTGGTGATGGCCATCTGGGCGGCAAGGTGCTCCTGGTGGGACTGTTGGGCCCTGGCCATGCGCTCCTCCAGGCGGGCGTGGGCCTCTTCGTCGGCACGGTGATGGTCGGCCAGCGCCTGGACCGTCGAGGCGAGCTCCCGGGCGAGGCGGGCCGTGGCGGTTGTGACTTGGGCAAGCTGGGCCTCGTGGGCCTGGGCCTGGACGCGCATTTGCTGGGCGACTTGGGCGAGCTGGGCCTCGTGGTGGGCGCGCATCTGCTCGGTGGCTTGGGCGAGCTCCCGTTCGTGTTGTTGGCGGGTCGTGGCGAGCGCGTCACTGGCGGCATTCTTGGATTCGACGAGCTGCTCTGCGAAGTCCAGGCGGGCCTTGGCGAGCTCGTCACTGGCGACCTTCTGGGACTCGGCGATCTGGGCGGCCAAGTTCAGGCGGGTAGCGGCAAGTTCGTGGCTGTGTGTCTGGGCGATCCGGTCGAGATCTTCGGCGTGGGACCGGCGGGACTGGGCGAGCAGGTCCGTAGTGGCGGCGAGGTCTGCAGTGGTGCGTTCGAGCCTCTGTCTGAGCTCGTCCATGGCCTGGTCGCTCCGAGTGGCGAGATCCGCCTGGGCCTGGATATGATCCTGGTGCAGCTGCCGCACGTGCTCGGCCGTCTTGGCGAGCCGCTCGGTGAAGCGGACGGCGACTTGATCGGTATGGGTCTCGTGGGCGTGCATCTGCTCCGCGACAAGATCAATTTGGGCCTCGTGGGCGCGCATCTGCTGGGTGACTTGACCAATCTGGGCCTCGTGGGCGTGCGTCTGCTGGGTGACTTGGGCGAGGGCCAGAGTGTGCTCCGAGAGGGCGGCGGGGAGCCGCTCCGTGCGGCACTTCAGCTCCTCACTGGTCCAGCCCAGGTGGGCCACCAGCGCCTCGTGTTCGTGCCGGGCCCGCTGGCCCCGGGGCAGGCTGACCGGGCACCGCGGAGCAAAACGGCATGCCACCTATCAGAGTGGGGGATAAAATGGTGCGTCATGAAAGCGGCACGAGGATGAGGTGGTGGAGCGACAGACCACGACGTGTGGGCAGGTCTGCCGGTGCTGGCCGAGCAGGGCATGGGCTGGTGGCAGCCGTCGCATTCCTCGGCCCGACATTCGCAACTGGCACCCAGGTGGCGCTCGACATCCGCCACAGCCAGGACTGCCCCGCACCGGTTGGGGCACAGGCACCGCAGTGTCGCCAGAGCAGACAGGACGGTCGTCGGTGCGGGCCGCACCCTTTTGGCGAGACGGACGACAGATTTGGAGTGAAGATGGTGTGGTGTGAATTAAAAGCACCACAGACTGATCGGTGATTGCTTGGTTGCACTTTGGGCAAGTATGACCAATCATCGCCTGACATGCCCGACAGAGAATGTCACCTTCCGTGGTTGCCGGCGCGCGAAGAAGAGTTGTTTGAGAACCAGCTGACGGGGAAAAATAAAAAAAAAAGGCAGACCACATGTGAGCATCACAGGATCCTCGAAATGCATTTGGCACTACAGATGCCGATTTGCAGAAGCACCAAGAGTCGATGATGCAGATGATGAGTAAACCGACAATTGATGGAAAATGGAACAGACCCCCGGGCAACGCCAGGGCTCTGGTTTAGTGCCTGTTTCAGTGGAAAAATATTCGAGAATCGTCCGCGGACGGCATGGCGGCGGTTTACTGGCGCATTTCGTCTCCATTGCGGGTGTGACCGCGGGGAATGTCCACATGGACCTTTACAGTCTAGAACCGGCTATAAAGGCATAAAATCAAGGGAGAAATCGGGGGTTGCCAGTGGGAGGGAGAAACAGGCACAACTCCGTGTCGAATCTTCATACAAAGTGATGGCACGAGGGAAGCGGAGGGATGGGTTACGCTGTGGACTAAGGGGAATAGTGCGAGACAACGTTTGAGGTTGCGAAACTCCTTGAGCTGCCCGCGGCACAGCACAGCGCGCATCGCGAAGACAGTGGCAATTTAACAGGGATCTGTCGACTAAGACGTCGAGGTGAACAATTTGTTCCAGCTCGTCCTTGACCACCCTGTCTGTTTCGATCCATTCGTCTTTTCTGATGAATCCTTTTTCTCTCCAAACAAATATGGAATACGTTCTCAAGACACCGTCTGTTGATTGCATCTCTCCCCTTTTTCAACCGCGAGCTCATACATTTCCCCGTTCTCTCTATTCGTTTTTGAACATTTTGCAGTACCGGCGAGACACTCTTTCGGGTTGTGCTGCCTTTGAACCTGAATGGATCTACCAACGGTCTGACGACCGTGGATTTTGTCCGCGAGCCCGGACCCCCCACAATCACCGTTCGAAGGGAGTCGGAAGGGTGTCCCCACGCATCAGGTCTGCGGACGGGGGACAAATTGACGACGGATTTACGGATTTGCATTGCATCATCCTGGACCACCGCTCCGTCACACCGCACAGATTCGGGAGAGTGGAGATGACCCACATGTTTCGTTTTTTTTTTTTTTGTTTTCCAGAGGGACTCCGGATCACCACGGAGAGCGGGCTCGCCGGTCCCCTGGCTCCGGCCCAGGTGCTCGTCGGCCTGCTGTCGCGCCCCGATGTGGTCAGCCAGCCGGCCGCGATCACGAATCTGCTGGGGGCTGTTGCGGTCCTGTGCGGCGATGCGGCGACCCGAGCGGCCCTCTGCCAGGCAGGAATCGCGGCCCCGCTCGTTGGGCTGCTCGCCTCCGGCCCCGAGGACCCCGCCCTGATCCGGGAGCTCCTCCGGGCCATCATCACCCTGGCGGACGCCCCTGAATGCCGCCCCGCCCTGGTGCAGGCCGGAGCGGCGCCCGTGTTTGTCAAAATGCTTGCCGCCTTCGCCGACCGCACGACGGCCACCGCAGCCCCTGCCCTGGCCGAGTTGCTCCTCCGGCTCGTCGCCCTCTTTGCCACGCCCGATGACCAGCCCGCCTTGGCTCGCGTGGTGGATGCCCTGGTCGCGCAGGTCCCTTCCAAAGCCGACGCCGTCTTCGACGACGCAAGTAGTCCTGACCCGATCCCCGCCTTGACCCCCAACTCTGCTCTGGCGCTGATGGCCACCGACCCCATGTACCGGCCCTCATTCGTGCGAGCCACGAGCGCGCTGGTCCGGCAGCTCACAGTGGCCTCTGCCGACCCCGGCACAGTCCTGAAGCTCCTCCGCGCCATTGCCCACCTGGCCGCCACCCCCGAATGCCGGCCCGCCTTGATGGAGGCCGGTGCGGCTGACCTCCTGGCTGGGCTGCTCACCTCCAACCCCAGCGTGGCCACGGGCAGCCCCGGCCTGGCCAAGACGCTCATCTGGGCCGCCGCCAGCCTGGCCGATGCCTCGCCTGAGATCGGCCGCCTGTTGGCCGCGGAATGTTTCCGTGCCGGCTCGCTCCTGTCCACTTGGATCAGCAACTGCAACGAGCCCTGGTCTCCGCCCGCCCCTCAGCTCATCAAGGCCCTCGCGGCCCTGGGGCCTCCCCGGTTCCGACTCCATCCCGATGTTGCGGTTCTCACGATGCCCCTTCCCGAATCATCGGCCCCGCCCCCGGTTCGTCCCTCCATCGACATCCGTCCGTGTCTGATCAACTCTGGTTTTTTTGTAGGTGGCTATGCCCCCGGGTCTCTTGCCACACCCACCAGTCCACCTGCTGGAGGGGCTGCCGGCCGAACTGCTTGGTATCCTGTGCGCCGCCTCCGAGGACCCGCTGCGCACGTACCTCACGCTGATCGGCCTCTCGCATCGGCTCCGGGCGGCCTTGCGGGGCACCCCCACCGAGCTCGCCTTCATGGGCGATCCGGACCGGAGGATGGAGGTGATCGCGCTGATCCCCACCACGGACGCCCTGGCCGCCATTGTGGGTCCCTGCAGGGGCCTACGGCGGCTGGCCCTCCAGATCCCGCTGTACGAATTTCGCACCCCCGAGTCGGTCGAGCCTCCCGCCCGGCTGGACGAGGCCTTCGCGGGGCACGACCAGCTCGCGACTCTCGAACTTCCCGTGGCGGGCCCGTTCCAGTTCCAGCAGCTTGTACCGCGCATCCTGGGGCACCTGCCCGCCTTGCGGTCCCTCCATGTGGCCGCGAAATCGGGCTCCATCGATCTCGCCCCCGTCGCCGCCCAGCTGACCCACTTCACGGGCACGGGGTCCAACCAGACCCCTTGCTTGCCCGCCCTCCACAACCTCCACGAACTCAGGCTGTCGGGGGACCTGCCCGCCGGGCTGATGGCTGCCCTCAGCAACAACAAGGACACACTGGGCTCCCTGTCACTCGAGATCAACGACTTCGACGAGGTCAATCGGCTCGTTGCCGCGCTGGCGGCCATGCCCCATTTGACCCGCCTTGAGCTCGAGTCGGACCCCGCGACCTGCCTCGACCTCTGCAACGTCCTGCCGCCCCTGCTGCCCAGCCTGCAGCACCTCAGCCTGCGAACGGGTTTCTTCTTCACGGGCACTCATCCCGTTCCTGCGATGGTCCAGCTCAACAGCCCGTGTCTTCGCACCCTGCTGCTTATGAAACGGGGCTCCTATCGTGTGAACGGGCAGTCAGTGCTCGCCCTCGACTGCCCGGCCCTGGAGGAGCTCGCCCTGCCGGCCGGCCTCTTCTCGCGCCTCGAGCTGCGGTGCCCCATGCTACGCTCATTCGAGGGCCCCGCCCAGGACCCCGCCAAGTACCACCTGCAATGCTGCGCATCCAATCTGGTGCGCGTGGGTCTCCACACCTTCCCCGGCTCGAAAGACCGCCCGGATCACACTGCCGCCTGGCTGGCCGCGGCGCCCCGCCTGCGCCAGTATCGCTCGGATGCCCTCTGCCCTGCGCCTGACGCCCTCTGGGCCTCCCGCACGCTGACTCGGCTGCGGGTGCGCCTGCCTGTGGCGGCCTTCCCCCTGCGCCTGCCCCCGCAGCTCGCGCGCCTCAAAGTGGACATCAATGATTCAACCGAGACGCCGGCGGGCATGCTGGCCGTGGCGGGCCCGGGCCTCCGGTTTCTCACGATGCGCAGCGGGCCGCAGTACTGTCGGCTGTCCTTCGACTGCCCCGCCCTCGAGGTCCTCCGCCTGGAGATGCCGCGTCTTCGCGCCTTCCGCATGGAGGACGGGACCGCGCCACCCCCCCTCCGCAGCCTCGCCATCGGGCTGGCCCCGCGGCACAAGGACAAGGCCCTCGACCTGGACCCGGCCCCCCTCTTGGACTTCCTGTCCCGGCACGGTGCCATGCTGCAGAGTGTCTCCCTGCCGCCCTTCAACGTCTTTCCAGGCTGGCCCCAGCTGGCCGCGGTGCTGGGTCGGCTGCCCCGGCTGACCGTCCTTCGCCTATCGAGCCTTCAGGACGGCCTCATGGCGCTGGCCTGCCCACACCTGCGGCAGTTAATCCTGAAGCACAAGCAGGCCAGCGGAATGGTGGTCCTCGACTGCCCCGCCCTTTCCTGTTTGTCGGTTTTTTCTTGACTGGTGTGCTTTCAAGAAAACGTCTTGTCGACACACCCCCATGCCATGTCATCATCCGCCCTTTCCTGTTTGTCCGTTGTTTCTTGAAAGAACGTCCTGTGTACGTATTTGCGAGAGGACATGTGATCGACACACTCATGTAACCACCGAAAAAAACCGTTACCTTCACCAGGGACACAGAGGGTGGTTGGAAGGTGGTGGTTCAGTGGCCCCTTGGCTATTCGACGCACCGAAGGATGGTCTCAAGGGCCGGGCAGCCAAGGACAACTCCACAGCCCCCATCCCTCGACAGGCCCAGACAGAAGAGTCGCAAGTGCGGGCAGGCCAGCGCAGTCATGCCGGTGCGGCGCTTCGGCAGGCGCAGGACGGTCAACCGTGGCAGCCGGCTCAGCGCCGCGGCCAGCTGGGGCCAGTCCGGGAACTCGGAGAGGGGCGGCAGGGAGAGGTGGCGCAGCACGGCCCCGTGCCGAGCAAGGAAGTCCAAGAGGGAGGCCGGGTCCAGATTCGATTCAACGGGCCGCGGGGCAAAGAACCGAGCTGCTCGCTGCGGGGGCGCGCTCCCGATGACAAGGCTGCGAAGGGGGGGCGGCGCGGTCCCATCCGCCATGCGGAAGGCCCGAAGGAGGGGCATCTCCAGGCGGAGCACCTCGAGGGCGGGGCAGTTGAGGAACAGCCGGCAGCCTCGGGGTCCGCCGCGCATGGTGAGGAACCGGAGACCCTGGCCCGTCACGGCCAGCTCGCCCTCATGTGCCGAGTCAGGGTCGCCGATGTCCACCTCGAGGCGCTCGAGCTGCACGGGCAGCCGCAGCGGGAAGGCCGTCACATCCAGGCGCACCTGCAGCCGAGTCAGCGTGCGGGAGGCCCAGAGGGCGGCGGGAGGAGAGCCGAGGTCGGAGCGATACTCGCGCAGATGGGATCCTGCGGCCAGCCAGGAAGCGATGTGATAGTCCGCGCTGGAGTGAGTGGAAAAAAGGGTCACACGTGCCAACTGGTCCGTGCAGGGAGGGTTGAGATGCTGGGCGGGTCCCTCCAGGGAGCACAGCCGGGGACACCGCATGTCGATGCGCGAGAAGATGCCATCCGGCAGGGCGAGATCCTCCAGGGCCGGGCAGTCGAGTGTGAGCATGGCCTGCCCGCCCGGAAAGAGGCGCGATGGCAAGATCAAGATCCCCGACACTGTCACGAGCTGGAAGGTGCGAAGGCACGGGCTGCTGATCTGGATCATCCGGGAAAAGGAGTCGACCTGACCAACCAGACGCATGATGAGGTGCTGCAGGCCGGGCAGCCGGGACGGCAGGCGGTTGCAGAGGTCGAGGCAGGTCGCAGAATCAGATTCGAGCTCAAGGCGGGTCAGGTGGGGCATGGCCGCCAGCGAGGAGGCGAGGAGCCTGAGATCGTCGCCCTGGCTGACGCAGAGCGAGACGGAGCGCAACGTGTCCTTGTTGTTGGTGAGGACGGCCTTTCCCTGATCGTGCATGGGCCCCGACAGCTTGAATTCATGGAGATTGTGGAGGGTGGGCAGATAGGGCAGCACGGCCGCCGCCGAGTCGGTGAGGTGGGTCAGCTTGGCGGCGATGGGAGCGAGATCAACGGCCGCACCGGACGTGTCCACATGGAGGGACTTCAGGCCGGGCAGGTGCCCCAGGATGCGCGGCAGGATGGTCTGTAGCAGGCCCGCCTTGGGCAGCTCGAGGGTCTCGAGTTGGTCGTGCCCGCCGAAGGCCTCCTCCACCCAGGCGCCATCGGCCAGCCGATCGCAGGTGCAGGCGAGCCGCTCGAAGGGCGAATCCGTGAGGGAATCGGAAAGATTGGGGATGACGAGCCGGCGGAGGCCCTTGCAGGGACCCACGATGGCCGCCAGGGCGTCCGTGGTGTGCCCAGCCATCATCATCATATCCGCGTACTCCGGGCAGGTTCGATCGGGGTCTTCGACCAGGGACAGGTCGGTGGGGGTGCCCCGCAAGGCCACCCGGAAATGGTGCGAGAGGCCGATCAGGGTGAGGTACGTGCCAAGCGGGTCCTCGGAGGCGCCGCACAGGGACCCAAGCAGCTCGGCCGGCAGCCGCTCCAGCAGGTTGACTGGAAGCGTGCCGCCAGGCTCCACCACCGTGGAATGGGTTGGCCAGTGTTCCTACCGATGGCCAACAGGAAACAGGCCGTGAGGAACGGCAAATGAAGAGAAGACGGACCGGGGGTGTGGATGGTTCGGTGACAGGAACGGCAATCCCAGGAAGCTGCCGAAAGGGAGGGGCACCCAGGGCCGCAAGGGCCGCGAGAAGCCGCTCGGCGATGGGATCCGCCCGGGCGTTGGGGGTGGTGTTGAGCCAGCTCCACAGGAGTGAGTCCACTTTGGCGCATTCCGCGGCCAACAGGCATCCGATCTCGGGCGCAGCATCGGCCAGGTTGGTGGCCGTCCGAATGAGCTCTCGGACCAGGGCGGGGTGTGTGGCAATGACTGTGGGGTTGGAGGTGAACAGCCCGGCCAGTGGTTCGGCCACTCCGGCCTCCATCAAGGCGGGCCGACATTCGGTGGTGGCGGCCAGGTTGGCGATGGCCCGAAGGAGCTCCTGGGCCGCGACGGGGTCGGCGGTGGCCGCTGAGGCAAGCTGGCGGACCAGAGCACCCATGGCCCGGGCCATGGCGGGCTGACATGTGGGTGCGGTGGCCAGCAGGGCAAGAGCCGGGTTGGCGGTGGTGATCATGGGGTGGGCAGTCAGCTGCATGACCAACGCATCCGTCAATTCATGGATTGTGGGGGCACATTCGACTTGGTCGCCTGCGCCCTCGCAAATACACAGCATGTTCTCTCTCTGGGGTGTGGCGCCCAGGATGGCGATGACCAATCCAACGAGCTGATGGGCCAGGGATGGGTTGTCAGGGGCCAGGGTGGGGTTGGCGGTGAGCTGCTTGACCAGGGCTTCTGCTACTCCGGCCTGCACGAAGGCGGATTGGCATTCGGGTGTGGCGGCCAGGTGGGCGAGGGCCCGAAGGAGCTCCTGGGCCAGGGCGGGGCTGTCTGTGGCCATGGTGGGGTTGGCGGCGAGCTGTTTGACCAGCCCAGCAACCGTCAGGGGCACGAAGGTGGGCCGACACTCCGGTGCGGCGGCCAGGTTGGCGATCGCCCGAACGAGCTCCCGGGCCAGGGCGGGGTTGTCCGTGGCCATCGTGGGGCTGGAGGCGAGCAGCCCGGCCAGTGCATCCGGCGCCCCGGCCCACATCAGGGCGGGCCGACATTCCGGAAGGGCGGCCACGTTACCGATGGCCCAGAGGATCCGCTCAGCCCGGGCCGGGTTGTCGATGGCCATCGTGGGGCTGGCTGCCAGCTGCCGGACCAGCGCCCCGGGCCGCGCCCCCAAGATGGGCCCTTGATCGTGAGTGAGGTCGTCCTGTTGGGTGGCGCTCGCGGCCTCACGCAGCTGCTGGACCAGAGTGGGGTTGGCGGTGGCCACCGTGGGGCTCGAGGCGAGGATCTCGGCCAATGTGTCCGCCACTCCGGCCTCGGCCAGGTCCGGGACCAGGTCGGGGAGGACGCCCAAGATCTTGGGTGAGGTGAACAGCTCGATCAGCGGCTGCGCCAACGTGAACCGGACGAAGGTGGGCGGGGACATGACGGCCAGCGCAACGGAGGTCCGCACGAGCCAGACGGCGAAGGTGCAGCTGTGGATGTCTGTCAGTAGCGGGACCAGGGAAGATTCGGACGTGACAGCCAGGGTGCCGATGGCTGGAAGGGTGGTAGAGAGCAGTTTGACCAGCCCGTCCGCCGTTCCGTCGCCCACAAATGGGTCGGATCCGTCGCGGGTCAGGATGGCGATGGCCCGAATGAACCGCAGAGCCAACTCGGAGTTGGTGGCGAGCGCCGTGGGGTTGCTCGTGAGCAGCTTGCCCAGCGCCTCGGGCACCCTGCCCGATACGAAGGCCTGGTGGCCCTCGGGAACAGAAGCCAGATGGGCGATGACCCGCAGGAGCTCCTGGACATAGGCAGGGTCGGCGGTGGCCAGCGTGGTGTTGGCGGCCAGAATCTCGATCAGCGCGGCCGACACCCCGGCCTCCGCCAAGACGCCTTGGCAGGCGGCCAGGGACTCAATGGTCGGGAGGAAGTCCAGGACGAGGGCAGGGTCGGCGGCCACCCTGGGAAGGGTGAAGAGCTTGGCCAGGGACTTTGCCACCCCGCACTGGAGGACCGTCCACCGGATTTTCTCAGATCCGAGCAGCCTGGCGGCCACCCGCACGAGCCAGGCCGTGAGCGTGAGGTTGTGGGTGTTGGCGAGCAGGGGGACCAAGGAGGAGGAGGACGCATCGGAATCGGCGGTCAGGAAGACGACGGCCTTCAGGATGTCGCTGAGCAGTTTTTTGGGCGCATCCGCGGTGCAGCTGGCCCAGGGCTCTGAGCTGCGGGAAAGGTTGCCGATGGCTCGGGAGAGCGACTTGGCCAGTGCGGGGTGGGCGGCGATCATGGCGGGGTCAGCGATGAGCATCTTGACCAGCGCGTCGGGCACACCGGCGCGCACCAGGGCGTCGCGGCACTCGGGAATGGAAGACAGGTCGGCGATGGAGGCCACAAAGAGCCCGGCCAGGCGGGGGTCCGTGGCGTAGTAGAAGAGGAGGCGGACCAGCGGGACGAACAATGCGCGCACCAGGTCGAGCCGGCTCTGGGGGTCCATCTCAGTTTTCGAGTTGAACGAGGCGAGCAGCCCAACGAGCGAGGCTGCTATGCCTGCCCGGCAGAGGGCCGCTCGGATCGCCGCCCGGCCGCACAGGGCATCAACAGCCCCCAGCAAGTTCATAATCGCGGCCGGCTGGCCGACCACCTCGGGGCACGACAGCAGGCTGACGAGCACCTGGGCCGGCGTCGACCGCTGGGCCCCGGCGATCACGCTGCCCAAGGTGACCCCAGGCGCCCCTGGACAAAGAGATGAACACAAAAGGGAAGTTGAATTTCCTGGCCGTGAAATGTGCAAGCGGCCGCGGAGAGAGCATGTATGCAGTGCGCTCCCAAGCCAGAAGATGAGCCCCGCGCGGACCTTCCTGTGCGGGGGGACGGAGCGACCAGCGGGAGAGGTCATCCGCCGCCAGTTTGAGGGTGATCGTGGGGGGCTCGCGGGAAAAAATCACAATGAGGCCACTGGGATTCTCAGGCACATCAGAAGGGAGGACGACCCGAAAGAGGATCTCACCATCATTGGCACTAGAAAAATGCGAAGGAAGGAAAGAATTGATGAGCAAAAAAAGGGGTCAACAGACGGTGCCAGGATACCAAAGCATGCGTTTGTCTGTATTGGATGAGCAATCGAGAAAAAACAACCGAACAGACGTGGTGATCTACGAACATCAAGAGATAGTGTGATCCACCCCACAGCATGCAGACTGTCTCGAGCTGCTCGAGTTTCCGCTCCTTCCCCAGACTGTCCCTGTCTCGTGTTCCTGCAGCCTCGTAGGAGGCCAACTAGAAAGCAGCAATCGAGAAGTTCACAAAAGGTTTTTTAATACTACCATTTCCCAACCCCCAGTCACCTCATCTTCGCAAACGATCACCTCATCCCCAGCCACTCCCACCCCAGCGCTTGAGGCTGGCTGGTCAGTGCCGCCAGAAAGCAAAGCAGGAGGAGACGGAGACAGGAAAAGCCTGAGACCCCACCCCCTCCCTGCAGGTTTTGATGACGCTGCCGTCCACCCGCAAGGGAGAGGGGTCCAGTCAGTCAGCCAGTCTCGTGTTAATGCAGCCTCGTAGGAAGCTAACTAGATAATCGCAATCGAGAAGAGTTCACAAAAAGGTTTTACTCCCATTTCCCCCTATTTCCCAACCCGATTTCACACAGGATCACCTCATCCCCAGCCACTCCAGCGCTTGGGCCCAGCGTCAGGCCCTGATGTAGTTCCGCTTGGACGGTGCCGCCAACCTGGCGAGAGCAAAGCAGGAAGAGAAGGAGACGGGACGAGCGACCTGAGACCCCCATCGTTATGTAGAGGAGGCATCGTTGTGGTGGCCACGTGTGCCCATCAGGCAGCCGTCTCCGTCGTGGCCGTGATGCAGCCTCCCGCCGGGCCAACTCGCCGGCCACTTGCGGTGGTCCGGCCCGCCCGTTGAAGCCGGAGTGAGCGATCTCGAGGATTGAAAACTGGGTCCCCACACCCCCGTCCACCGGATGCCCAACAATTCGCATGGTGAAGCAGTCGTGGAGGATCAGGGCAGAGGGGAAAAATGGTTTTGGGGGCGCCGAGGTTTGAGCTCGGGTTATTTCGGCCACAATAGTACGGACGGCAAGGTTCCGCGGTTTCAAAAAACACCCGAAAGTGCCGGGAAATCGTTTTTGACGCGATATTCGTGTTCTCCGTACCCGATTCCCCCCCCGCCATGATTTTCAGACCCCCCGGATGGAGGGTCCATACACTATGAGACCCATAATTTTTCGTTTTCCTATACAAAATTCCGAAAAAACCAATGTCGGCCAATGTCGAGCACCACGGTTCAAAACCGGCCGACCCCGTATCTCCCCAACGGTTGGTCGGCCGTTGACCCCGTTTCGTGGGAGCACCCCGGGTGTGTGGTGAGCACTTTGCCAGCGTGTTTTTATGGGTGTGACACCGGTATGGGACGGGTGGGGTGACATAGACGGGGTGAAAATGACCAAAAAATGGGTAGACACACACATTGAACGGAAACTCGCACCAATCACTTGTGGGAGCACCTCCATGCCGCGGGAAACATTTTTTGGGGTGTTTTGGAGCGTTTCCAAGAGCCGATGACCCTCTGGGGGGTGGGACACAGAGGAAAAGATGGGGCAGAACGGCACAGCATATCACGGCACGGGATGGTGTGGGATGGTGTGGGCTAGTGTGGGGTGGTGTGGGGTGGTGTGGGGTGGTGTGGGATGGTATGGGATGGTATGGGATAGTGTGGGATGGTGTGAGATAGTGTGGGATAGTGTGGGATAGTGTGGGATGGTGTGGGAAGGTTGCTGATTGGATGATGACTGGATGATGATGATGAGGATGATGATGATGATGACTGGATGATGATGAGGATGAGGATGAGGATGATGATTGGATGATGATGGTGATGATGATGATGATGATGATGATGATGATGCGATGATGATGCGATGATGATGACGATTGGATGATGACGATTGGATGATGACGATTGGATGATGACGCTGATGCTGATGCTGATGCTGATGCTGATGCTGATGCTGATTGGATGATGGGGGGAAAGTGTGGATGGGGTGGGATGGGGAGATGGGGTGGGACGGGGGTGGGATGGGGTGGGATGAGGTTGGATGGTGTGGGGTGATGTGTGGTGGTGCGAAATGGTGTGGGTTGGTGTCCGGTGGTGTGGGGTGGTGCAATGTGGTGCGATGTGGCGTGGGATCCTCCAGTCCACCATCCCACATGATTCAACATCATTCCACACCACACCACCATCCCACACCATCCCGCACGATACCACACCACCCCACACCACCCCACACCATCCCACACTATCACACACTATCACACCCCACCCCACCCCATCATCATCATCATCATCATCATCATCTTCATCATCATCATCATCATCATCATCATCATCATCATCATCATCATCATCATCATCATCATCATCATCATCATCATCATCATCATCCAATCATCATCCAATCATCATCCAATCATCATCATCCAATCATCATCATCCAATCATCATCATCCAATCATCATCATCATCATCATCATCATCCAGTCATCATCATCATCATCATCATCATCATCCAGTCCTCCTCCTCCTCCTCCTCCTCCTCCTCTTAATCATCATCATCCAGTCCTCCTCCTCCTCATCATCATCATCATCATCATCAATCATCCAATCATCATCCAATCATCATCATCATCATCATCATCATCATCATCATCATCATCATCATCATCATCATCCAATCATCATCATCATCATCCAATCATCATCCAATCATCATCCAATCATCATCATCCAATCATCATCCAATCATCATCATCCAATCATCATCATCATCATCATCATCATCATCATCATCATCATCATCATCATCATCATCATCATCATCATCATCATCATCATCATCATCATCTCATCATCATCATCCAGTCCTCCTCCTCCTCCTCCTCCTCCTCCTCTTAATCATCATCATCCAGTCCTCCTCCTCCTCATCATCATCATCATCATCATCATCCAATCATCATCCAATCATCATCCAATCATCATCATCATCATCATCATCATCATCATCATCATCATCATCATCATCATCATCATCATCATCATCATCATCATCATCATCATCATCATCATCATCATCATCATCATCCAATCATCATCATCATCCAATCATCATCCAATCATCATCCAATCATCATCCAATCATCATCATCCAATCATCATCATCAATCATCATCATCATCATCCAGTCATCATCATCATCATCATCATCATCATCATCATCCAGTCCTCCTCCTCCTCCTCCTCCTCCTCCTCTTAATCATCATCATCATCATCCAATCATCATCATCCAATCATCATCATCATCCAATCATCATCATCATCATCATCATCATCCAATCATCATCATCATCATCATCATCATCCAATCATCATCCACCATCACCCAGATCATCATCATCATCATCATCATCCAATCATCATCATCATCATCATCATCATCATCATCCAATCATCATCATCCAATCATCATCATCATCATCATCATCATCATCATCATCATCATCATCATCATCATCATCATCATCATCATCATCATCATCATCATCATCATCATCATCATCATCATCATCATCATCATCATCCAATCATCATCCAATCATCATCCAATCATCATCATCAATCATCATCATCATCATCATCATCATCATCATCATCATCCAGTCATCATCCAGTCATCATCCAGTCATCATTCAATCATCATCCAATCATCAGCATCAGCATCCCACACATCCCACACCAGCCCACACCACCCTACCCCCACGCCATGCCACACCACCCCACACCACCCCACACCACCCACACCACCCCACACACCCCACACCACCCCACACCACCCCACACCACCCCACACCACCCCACACCACCCCACACCACCCCACCACCCCACACCATCCCGTGCCGTGATATGCTGTGCCGTTCTGCCCCATCTTTTCCTCTGTGTCCCACCCCCCAGAGGGTCATCGGCTCTTGGAAACGCTCCAAAACACCCCAAAAAATGTTTCCCGCGGCATGGAGGTGCTCCCACAAGTGATTGGTGCGAGTTTCCGTTCAATGTGTGTGTCTACCCATTTTTTGGTCATTTTCACCCCGTCTATGTCACCCCACCCGTCCCATACCGGTGTCACACCCATAAAAACACGCTGGCAAAGTGCTCACCACACACCCGGGGTGCTCCCACGAAACGGGGTCAACGGCCGACCAACCGTTGGGGAGATACGGGGTCGGCCGGTTTTGAACCGTGGTGCTCGACATTGGCCGACATTGGTTTTTTCGGAATTTTGTATAGGAAAACGAAAAATTATGGGTCTCATAGTGTATGGACCCTCCATCCGGGGGGTCTGAAAATCATGGCGGGGGGGTAATCGGGTACGGAGAACACGAATATCGCGTCAAAAACGATTTCCCGGCACTTTCGGGTGTTTTTTCCGGCCGCAGAGCCCGAACGCAGACGCTAGTCAACGAAATGTCCTGCCACTAGACTACGCCCCCGATGGTTGTAAATTTGTTTTGTTGGCGCCCCTCAAGAGATGACTTTCTGGCCCCACCCCCAGCTGGATTTCGAAAGTTTGAATCCGACATGATGCCTCAGTACCTCACTGGAGAGAGAGGCTCTTCGATGTGATGGGCGCTCAGCAGAGCGCGATTACCGTGGAAGGTATTCCAAATGAAATTTTGATTTTGATTGCCCAAAGAGTCGTTCCTGAAAAGAGGGCGGTCTGAGTTGTTTTTGTCTGTCATCACACGAATTCCCAGTCCTTTGCACTTGTTTGCAAACGATTCAAAAATGCGAGCTACGCAGCCCTTCGTGATCGCCGTGTTTGGAGAGTGAGCGCCATGGATATGGATGTGAAGGGCGGCAACAAAGATGTCGGTGCTGCGCATTTACTTTTTTGTTTTTGAGCGCGGCTATTTCCAGAGTAAATATTACTGGCAAGACGAAGTTGAATCAAGCAGTATCTTTGGGAACGTCCAGTCTGTTTTCTCCACCCCCACATCGATGTCAACTTCTCCAAAGAATGTTGCACGCCGTCTGCTGGATCGCTGTGCGCCACAATCTTCGCCTGCCGCCTGGCCATTACCGGTGCACGTGGCACATGAAAGTTTGTGTGTCCAAGCGGGTCAAAAATCCTCTTTCACAATTCCGCCCAGTACGACGGGGTGATGCCCCCGGACGAGATCCCACACTTCGACGTGAAGGTGGGCGAGACGCTGGTCCTCAGTCGGCCTTTCCCCGTGGAAATCCGTGGGCAGGGTTATGTAGATTGGGACCTGGGTGAATTCGATGTGCCCCTTCCCCCGGTCCGTGATCTCTTTCCCACCCAGGCTGGTGGATCAGCCCCCAGGGATGTGAGACACCCCGCCTGTGGTGAACGTGGCCCTGCTGGAAGAGTGCTCATCAGACTGGAAGAGCGGCATCCACCTGGATTACTTCCAGATGGCCCGGCTGTCTGGCGAGCCCCGCGGCCCCTGCCTGGCCGTCCCGATGGCCATCAGCACAGGCAGACGCAACCAGCTCGCGGACATGTGCAAAATCGAAGGGGATTCATCGCCGTCTCCTCCTCCCCCGGCAACCCACACCCTGCCGGGTCCCGAGACGCCCCCAGTCGAGACGGGAACCCATCCCGACCCACCGCCGGCATTCTTCCGGGCCGACGGGGGGGACGGGCCGCGCACCGACCCGACCCCGGTCTTCTTCAGGTCGCAGGGGCGAGCCGGGCAGCCGGAGGCACCAACAGCCGAGGGCCCCGTGGAGGTCCGTCATACTCGCCATGAGTTTTCATAGATGGAACGTGGGAAATGCTCTTTGGAGGGAGAAAATGGCGCGCTCCTGTGGTCTGGCAAGGCCCTCACTCTCTCGTTTTGTCGCCGCGTCTGGTCCGGCTGACACAGGGCGGCCTGCAGGCCGAGATTGACGCCACCCTGGCCCACTTCACAGGCACCCATGTCTGGCCCGCCCAGCCCGCTCGCCCCGCCCTGCCTGTCCCGCCCCGTCTGCCCCGCCCGTTTTCTGCTGGTTCTGACTTGGAGCCTGCACCCGCAAGTCCATCGCATCTCTGTCTCATCGCACAACATCATCGCTTCCTCCTTTTACTCTCCCTTTCCTTGTCTTCAGTTCGGCCTCAGAGGAAGGGGCATGACCGATCGATGCGTTGTGACCCTGGCGGGCTGGCTGCCGCGCATGCAGAAACTCACACATGTCCGTGATCCCTGCTGCCCCTCATATGTCCAAATTGGATCATCATCATCATCATCATCATCATCCAATCATCATCATCAGCCAATCATCATCATCATCATCATCATCATCATCATCATCATCATCATCATCATCATCATCATCATCATCATCATCATCATCATCATCATCATCATCATCATCATCCAGTCATCATCATCATCATCATCATCATCCAGTCATCATCCAGTCATCATCCAGTCATCATCATCATCATCATCCAGTCATCATCATCATCATCATCATCCAGTCATCATCATCATCATCATCCAGTCATCATCATCATCCAGTCATCATCATCATCATCATCATCCAGTCATCATCATCATCATCATCATCATCCAGTCATCATCATCATCATCATCATCCAGTCATCATCATCATCCAGTCATCATCATCATCATCATCATCATCATCCAGTCATCATCATCATCATCATCATCATCATCTCCAATCATCATCATCATCATCATCATCATCATCATCATCATCATCATCATCATCATCAGTCATCATCATCCAATCATCCAATCATCCAATCATCATCATCCAATCATCCAATCATCCAATCATCCAATCATCATCATCCAATCGTCATCATCCTTCGATCATCACCATCATCATCCAATCATCATCTTCACCATCATCGATCATCCGATCATCCGATCATCTGACTTCACTCCATGCTGCAGCTCTACCTCGACCTGAACCAGATTGGTGACGAGGGAGCGCGCGTCCTCGCGGCTGCCTTGCCTCGGAACGGCACCCTCCGGAATGTCTGCAGAACCCCGGGCCACTGACTCGCTCATGTTTGCTGTGTCTCTGTCATTCCCAGCTTTGGCTAACTCGGAACCGGATTGGCGACGAAGGGGCCCGCGTCCTCGCGGCTGTTCTGCCCCAGAACCGCAGCCTGCAACGGGTCTGCAGTGCGCAGCGAAGAGAAGGGTCGCGTCAGGGGCATCTGATATGGAGTTATTGATCCCCGCACGCACATCACTCACACCCTCACCTCTCCCTGTCTCGATGCAGCTCTGGCTCGACCAGAACCAGATTGGCGACGAGGGGGCGCGTGCCCTGGCGGCTGCCCTGCCCCAGAACAGCACCCTCGAAGTGGTCCGCCTCTCGCCCAGCGATTCCACCCTCGGTATGTCCATTTTTTTGACCCATTCCTCCGTGTGCCCAGCTCTTCCTCAGCGGGAACCGGATCGGCGACGAGGGGGCGCGTGCCCTCGCTGCTGCCCTGCCCCAGAACCACGCCCTGAAAAAGGTCGCCGATCACCACTGCCTCCCTTCGGATGGCTCACAAGGACGTCTGGTCTCTGTCATGCCGATGGTTGTTGGTGGGTGCTGTCCTCCAACGGCGAGACAGCTTCACCTCAATCAGAACCCGATCGGAGTGGGTGGGGTGCGTGCCTTCGCGGCTGGCCTGCCCCAGAGCCGCAGCCTCGATACGGTCTGCTCCCAGAGAGAGAACATGCTGTGTCTTTGCCCACCTCTGGCCGAGATTGAATACGCCGTGTCTTTGCGAATTCTCGCGCCAAAACCCTGTGGGATGCCCCTCTCGGCTCTGCGCAGCTCGCCCTCTGCCACATCACGATTGGGGATGAGGGGGCGACGGCCCTTGCAGCCGCCCTGGCCCAGCAGAGCACCGCCCTCCAAATGGTCTGTGTTGGTGGGTCATCACATCACAGCGTCCCTCTCTTGATCTCCTTCCTTCCTTGAACTTGTCGTCTACCCTCGCAAATGCACAGCCAACATCCTTTTTTCTGAACCAACCCGCTCACCCATCCCCCCAAGTGTCGCAAATCCACCTCATCCGACGTCTTTGAACACTGTTGGTTCTTATTGGTCATCGCATCAGCTCTGGCTCATCAACTGCCGGGTGACGGACGAGGGAGCGCGCGCCCTCGCCTCGGCCTTGTCTCAGAACCACACCCTGATGAAAGTCCGTCGGGAGGAGCCAGCCCTTCCTGCGAGAACATGCGGTTTTGCATCAAAATCCAATCCTTTCATCAAATCTCCGTTCTCTCTGCAACCTCGCAGCTCTATCTCGACCAGAACCGGATCGGCGACGATGGGGCGCGTGCCCTCGCAGCCGCCCTGCCCCAGAACAGCACCCTCTGTGAGGTCTGGACCACACCTCCACCAGTCACCTCCCTTCATGGCTTCTTGGGTGTCACGCAGCTCTACCTCGACCAGAACCAGATTGGCGACGAGGGGGCGCGGGCCCTCGCGGCCTCCCTGACACCGAACAGCCGCATCGTGAGGGTCTGTGGCGTGGGCCCCGTTTAGTGAAGAAGAGGGTCTCATCCTTGACCCCCGACATCTTAGCTGAACATGGGGCGGAACCAGATTGGCGACGAGGGTGCATGTGCCCTCGCAGGAACCCTGGATCAACTCCACCTGGTCTGTGGTGGTGATGACTGGATGATGATGATGATTGGATGATGATGATGATGGTTGGATGATGATGATACCCCCCCTCCCCTCCCCCACCCTCCCCCACCCTCCCCACCCTCCCCACCCTCCCCACCCTCCCACCCTCCACCTCCCTCCCCTCCACCTTCCCCCCCCCTCCCCCCCTCCCCCCTGCGCGCAGCTCAACCTTGGCGAGAACCAGATTGGCGACAAGGGAGCGCGAGCCCTGGCGGCCGCCCTGCCCCGCACCAGCGCCCTCGAAGCGGTCCGCATACCCGCCTCAGAAGAGACCACGCGAATCCACTGCCTGTTTACCCGCAGTGCGTTTCTTTGTCACATGCACACGTGCCGCCTTCCTCGACTCATCCCATTGTGCTTGCGTCTTCTCATCCATCCGGATCAGCTCGACCTGTACCAGAACCCGATCGGCGAGGAAGGTGCGCGTGCCCTCGCGGCTGCTCTGCCCCAGAACACCAGCATACTTCGGGTCTGCCTTCATCATATTCTCTGCATTCTTGATTGCCGCAGGATGCCCTCGCAGATCCCACTGCATCTGATCCTCATCATCGCCTCACCCGCCCCCCACACGTCTGTGCGCAGCTGTTGCTCCCCAGCGGTGTCCTTCGGCCCGACGAGGAGGCCCGCCAGCCGGATCGGCGGCTGATCTTCGGCCGGATCTGATGGATGGCTGTGTCGATCGAGGACCAGGACCCTTGACAATGACAAGTGAGTGGCGGCACGTCTCTTTCGAGGCGAAACACGCATCATTATTTGTCATCGCCAGAGAGAAACATGCTGTGTATTTGCGCCATCCCCCGCGTCACTCTGGTTCCAGCGCGGCAGGGGAAGTGCGGGCAGTTGAGGACGACACAAAGGGCAGAATTGGGTGTTACAAGGTGTCGCGGATGGTGTCAAGGGCGGGGCAGTTGAGGACCACCGGGCCGCCCTGGCCGCGGAGGCAGCACAGCCGAAGGCTGGGGCAGGTCAGGGCCAGCACGCCGTCCCGGCGCCAAACCCCGAGGATGGTCAACCGTGGCAGCCGGCTCAGCGCCGCGGCCAGCTGGGGCCAGACCGAGCAGTCGGAGAGGGCCGGCAGGGAGAGGTGGCGCAGCTGGGCACCGTGCCGGAGAAGGGAGTCGATGAACGTGTCGGCGAGGTCACTGCACTGTTCGCCGCCAATGTCAAGGCTGCGGAGTGGGGGAGGCGCGGCCCCGTCCGCCAGGCCGAAGGCCCGAAGAGGCGGCATCTCCAGGCGGAGAACTTCGAGGGCGGGGCAGTTGAGCATCAGCCGACAGTCAGGAGGACCCCGGCGCATGGTAAGAACCCGAAGGCCCGGGCCCGCCACGGCCAGCTCATCGCCACGCGTCAACCCCGAGCCGCGTAAGTCAGAGCAGCAGTCGATGTCCACCTCGAGGCGCGCGAGCTGTACGGGCAGCCGCAGGGGGAAGGCCTCCACAGGCAGGCGCACCCGCAGCCAGGTCAGCGTGCGGGAGGCCCAGAGGGCTGCATGCGCCAGGCAGAGGGCATCCGAGCGGAACGCACGCAGGCGGGGCGCCGCGGCCAGCCAGGTGGAAACGAAATCGTCTTGGAAAGAGGGAGGATGAAGGACCAGGCACGCCAGATTGGAGGCGCCGCTCTGCAGGTGGGACTGGGCGGGGTCCAGGGCGGGACCCTCCAGGGAGCGCAGCCGGGGGCACCGCAGCTCAAGATGCGAGAAGATTGTGGCAGAGAGGGCCAGCTCCTCCAGGACAGGGCAGTCGAGGACGAGGGCTGTCTGTCCGGGCTCAGTGCCGAACGTTGGCTCTCCGGTGAGCCTGAGAGTGCAAAGACGCGGGCTTCTGATCTGGATCAGCGGGGGGGCGCCATCCAGGAGTTCGTCGTTCTCCAGGCGCAGGCTGAGGTGTTGCAGGCTGGGCAGCATGTCCGGCAGGGCGGCGCAGAGGTCGAGGCAGGTCGCCGGGTCCGACACGAGCTCAAGGCGGGTCAGGTGAGGCATGGCCGCCAGCGAGGCGACAATTCGCTCGACATCGAACTCGCTGACGGTGAACGACAGGGACCGCAGGGTGTTCTTGCTGGTGGTGAGCGTTGCCGTGCCCACGTCGCGAAGCTGCCTCGGCAACTTGAGTTCGTGCAGTTTGCGGAGGACGGGCGCAGAGTATTCAAGGGCTGACCCCGAGTCGGTCAGGTGGGTCAACCACGGGGCGATGGGGGTCAGGTCGATGTAACCTGATGCCTCGGACGTGTCCACATGGAGGTACTTCAGGCCGGGCAGGTGCCCCAGGATGCTCGGCATCAGGGGCTGCAGCCTGCCCGTCATGAGCACTTCGAGGGTCTCGAGCTGGTCGTGTCCCGCGAAGGCCTCGTCCACCCAAGGGGGAATCTGGGCCCGCGAGGAGTCAGGTGCCTGATCCCACTTGGGCGGGAGTGCGCGGCCCCTCCGGCGGGCGGGCGGACCTCGCGAGTAGTCAGGGAGGCGAACCACCGGATTGCGAAGCTCGTCGAGGGGCGCCTGAGGGAGGACCAGCCTGCGGAGACCCTCGCAGGGGCCCACAATGGCGGCCAGGGCGTCCGTGGTGGGGAGCGGCGCCTCGTCCGTCGGCATGTCCGGATCGCTGATGAAGGCCATCTCAAGAAGGGTGCCACGCAAGGCCGCCCGCAAACGGTGCGAGAGGCCGATCAACGTGAGGTACGTGCGCAGCGGGTCGGCGGAGGAGCCGCATAGGGACCCAAGCAGCTCGGTTGGCAGCCGCTCCAGCAGGTTGAACGGGGTTCCGATTGCCTCCTAGAGAGAGGAGATCGGAAGAGCGAGATGAAGACGAAGACGGACCGGGGTCTGAGCTGGGATTGGGGCCGCTGCGGGGAGGGGCGCCCTGAGAACCACAACGCCGTCGACATGGGAGAATCTCGGGGAGCCCAGGGTCGCGATCTGCTTGAAAAGCCTCTCGGTGACGGACTCCCGAAGGCAGGGCTTCTTGTTGAACCAGCCCCACAGGAGCGAATCCGCTCGGACGTAGTGCGGCATCAAAAGACCTCGGATCTCGGGGATGGTGCGGGTCAGGTTGATGGCCACCTGAAGGATCTGTTCGGCCAAGTCGGGGCAATCAGTGGCCATCGTGGGGTTGGAGCCGAGCAGCGTGGCCAGCGCGTCGGCCACTCCGGCCTCCGCCAAGGCGGGCCGGCATTCCAGGTAATGGTTGAGGGTGTCGATGATCTGCACGAACTCCTGGGCCAGGCGGGGATGGTCAATGGCCATCGTGGGGTTGGAGACGATCTGCCCGACCAGTGCTGTTGCCGTTCCAGCCTGCATCAAGGCAGGAAGACAGGCGGGGTTCTGGGAGAGGTTGCTGATGGCCCAGATGTACTCCCAGGCCAGGACGGGGTTGTCAGTGGACATCGTGGGGTCGGTGATGAGCCGCTGGACCAGGGCATCGGTCAGCTGCATCGAGAGCGGCTGGAAATCAGTGGCGGCCAGGTGGGCCATAGCCAAGATGACCACCCCGGCCAGGATGGGATGGGCAGCGATCATGGAGTGGGATGTTGCGGCGAGCTGCTTGGCCAGTGCCCCTGCCGCCCCGGCCTGCACCAGGGAGGGCTGGCATTCGGGGATCTTGGCCAGGCTGACGATGACCCGCAGAAGCTCCTGGGCCAGGGCGGGGTTGGTGGCCACCATCGTGGGGCGTGCGGTCAGCTGTTGGACCAGCGCCTCGGCCAATCCGGCCTGTGCCAACTCGTCGCGTGGGCAACGGCCCGTCTCGGCCAGGTTGGCGATGGCCCCGGCGAGCAGCTGGAGCAGGGCGGGGTCCATCTCGGGGTTGGAGATGAGCAGCCCAACGAGCGGGGCCACCACCACCCTGGCCAGGTGTACGGCAGCCTGGGGTAGCTCGCCGGACAGGGCCGCAACAGCCCCCAGCAGGGGCCCAATCGCCGATGGCTGACCGACCACCTCGGGGCACGACAGCAGTTTGCCGAGCACCTGGGCCGGAGACACAGCTTCGTCGCCGCCGTCCTCACCAAACTCGGCCCCTGAAATCACTTCATCCAATCGCCCTGGTGCGGAGGAGTGAGTTGTTAGTGCCGGGGGGGAACTCCGCAGACCTGCCGGGACAGGGGGACGGAGCGACCAGCGAGTGAGGTCATCCGCCACCAGCCGGAGGGTGATCGTGGGTGGCTTGGGCACGCGGGAAAAATCGACGATGATGCCTCTAGGAGTTTCACTCATCGTCGCAGGGAAGGCGACCCGAAAGAGCGTCTCCTCGCCAAAACTAATCAAAAAAAAAAGCCGAAGGTCAAAAGGGGGACGCTGAGTCCCGGGGAAAGACAGCTGAAAACAGACGGAGATGGGGACGAGAGCTGAAGGAATTTTCGAGGTAGTGACCGAAAATATAGCAAAAGATGAACCTCCTAACAGACTTGAACAATGCGGAGTGATGCCGTAGACGTCGACATGAGCTGAAGCGAGGCGGCCGGCAGCGCGTGACAGTCGACAGTCCCAGCTTGCATCCACATTTTTGACAGAGACCTATCAAGCGGCCCTCAACAACTCAACGCCGCCACTGTGTTCCGAGGCAGAGAGGGACGGGAACTGCGATGAAGAAGGGAGAGAAAGATAGCGTGGACACCCCAACAGATTGAGGGGACATCATGCATCCCCCGATCACACGATTTCCAGGTCCAGAGGGCCCCCGCCCCGCTCTGCTGAAGAGGCCAGTGGGTAGGGCAACTTCAATAGATGTCATCTATTATCCGCTGGGCATGGGAGGCGCCGCGGTCCCCGGCCGGAGGAGAGGTGGGTGCCGCGAGTTGGATCAGCCACTCGGCATGAGCGGGAGACCTGGGCGCGGTCTTCATTTGCGGGTTTCGGGATGCGATGAGTTGCTGTTTTGTGGGATCGGCAGTCGAGCCACCGCTGGCGCCCCCTGGTGGCTGCCACCCCGGCCAGTCCCGCATTTCAGCCCTGCCGCTCACGGACACAGCCAGACCAGGAGGCCGTCACAGCCCTTCCTCATCGGTGTGGGTGGTCAGGTGGGAACGTCCCCGCACATTTCTCTTGGACCCAATGGAACTGACTGATAGAAAATACAGAGAAGAGAGGGGGGGGGGGGGGGGGGCATGGCAGGTTTCCCTTCCCACTCATGATGTGCGTGCGGGCGGCTGGGCGCTTGTGATGGCCGGACTGGGCGAAGACTGGTTGGTGGCGGTGGGGGCATCGGGGCTGGCGATGGCGACCGCTGGCGGCTGGGGCTGGGCGAAGAGGGTGGATTTGGGAGTCACTCGGAAGACCCCAATGTTGGGGTCCTGGTATGTGGGGTCCAGATCGTCGTTCGAGATCTGGTGGAAGGGGTTGTTATCAATGTGTGTGCGGAGCGAATGAGAACGTGCGGCTGGCGCCAGGGGGAGACGGGGTGGGGTGGGGGGGGGGGGGGGGAATGGGTTGGTGGCCTTCTGGAGCCGGGAATGGGGCAGAGACCTTGACTAAGCTCCAGTTGGGCCGCAGCAGGTCGAAAAATTGCACGTCGCTCTTCTTGCGCAGCTCGTAGCCCAGATAGAAGACCGTTTGAGGCCCCGCGAGGGCCCGGATGGTTTCGGACAGGGGTTGGAAAGTCTCGGGCAGGTAGATGATATCCGCGCCGAAAATAAAGTCGAAAGGTGGGCGAAAGGGGGTCACGTCGGTCCCCCATTGCAGGGGCGCAATGTGGATTTTGCACATGGAGGCGTTCTCCTGAACGTTTCGCTGAATCAGAGGGATGAGTCCCGGAAGATCCGTAATCCAGCACTAATCCCGGCAAAGGTGGGGTGCGTGTGAGTGTGCTCATCTTGGAATCAGTGCAAACCTCGGCGCCGAGCATCCCCAGGCAAATTCCCAAGAGGCCGGTGCCATCGCCAAGGACGATGGCCCGCTTTCCTCGGAAAAACAGTGGTGGAAAAGCGTCGAGATTTTCGAGATATTTGACCACACAGAGTTCGCAGTCCCATACTGATCCGCCCAGCCAATCGGGATCTTGCAAGATGCGCAGAGTTTTCCCAAAGAAATCGACCTCTCGAGTGTGGACAGCGGGTCCTTGGCCAATCGGGAGCTGTTTGACCCGATCAAACATACTCGGAGCCTCGCTGGGAGTGGCCATCCGGTTTATGTAGAGCTCCGGCAGAGAGTGTCAAACAACCCGGCTCAGACGACTATCTTGCGGGCGAGTGAAGTCGAGATGACACTCTGCCGCCTCTCCCCGCGGATCTTGCTGTTGCTTTGCTGGAGTATCTCTTGTTTTGTTGGTCTGTCACACGTTTTCGTTTTGGCGGGAATACGAAAAAATCTGGCCGCAGCTGGGTTCCCCGATCAAGCGCAGACCTGCGGGCGGTTATTCAAGGAAGACACGGGTATTTTTGCCTTGGTCTGTAAGATTGAGCAATGCCTGACAACATATCCGGTTCTTTCTCCGAGTAGGATGAGATGATTACGTCCGGCCCACCCTCGCTTCACCCTTGCTGCCACGGCAACACCAAACATTCTGGTGTCCGTAAACGACATTCAATGCGATGGTCCCATGGGGATGTCTGTGCTTTCACTTTCATTTATTCAAATCTCGTTTTGTTTCTCCATCGCAGTGTTGCTCATG
Organism: Paratrimastix pyriformis; assembly: GCA_027972325.1. Lineage (NCBI taxonomy): Eukaryota > Preaxostyla > Paratrimastigidae > Paratrimastix > Paratrimastix pyriformis. Next base: position 107,679 of record JAPMOS010000103.1, read on the forward strand.
GGCACGAGCTGACCGAGGGGCAGGAGTACTGCCTGCCCGCCCCAGTGACTGTGCATCTGGGGGCACCATCCACCGCGGGCAGCGTGCATTTCCGGGGGACCCTCCGCTTTCGACCGGCCCCCGGCGCCTGCGACCCGGACCAGTTCAACCGCCGCCCCGCCACGGCTGCTACCGCCCAGGTCACGCCCGCCCACCCGCCGCTACATCCCACGCCACAACTCTGCCTCATCCCCCCACACCCCCCCACCTCACCACCGCTCACCCACCCCATTGACTCACCATTTTCCGCCGCGCGCATACATCCCCCGGCTGCAGGAGCGCCTGCTGGCCCTCGGGTCCAACGAGGCGGCGACCCCGCTGCTGGGCCGGTTCCTGTTCCCATCCACCGCGGCCCTCACCTCCACCAGCGCCATGGGCTGGCTGACCGACACGGTTCTCTACGTGATCGACAACAGCGGCCCCGGCCACGTCATGCTCTACGACACCAGCAAGAACTTCAGCCTGGTGGGCCACCTGAAGGGGCGGCCGGCCGCTCAGCCCAGTTCATGAGCGCCCAGATGCACAGGGCCACCGCCCTGCACCCACCCATCGTCCAGTCGAACATGTGGAACGGCGGCTATGGCGCCCTGATCATGTCCGTCCGTCCCTGCATTCGGATCTGGGCGGGATGGGCAGATCGGCGATCGAGAGGAAAAGAACCGCGAGGGATGGGTGAAGCGGTCGTTTCGACCGGTCGGCAGAAGGGACGGACCGGCCGTCGAGAGGGTCAAAGTCTTTTCGCGGAGTGGCTTCCCGAGGTAAAACTCGAAGCACGGCTCCCAGAGGGCGTCCTTGATCTGCGCAGATGTCCCCAGGCAGGAAATCGGACGAGGATGGAAGGATGAAAGGGCGGGAAAAAATGTGCTGAACCGACCTCCTGGGGCACCACGCGGGCCCTGAGGGCGTCCAGGTCGCCGTGCCGTGCGAGATCGACCAGAACCGGGCCCAAAAATTTCACCAGCTCGTTCCGGTACCTCATCGTGGGGGGGGGGGGGGGGGGGGGAACAACGCACCCGCCCATCTCCCTGTGTTCACCACCTCGCCCCCTCCCAGCCTGCCCCGGGACTGCGCCGTGGGGGAGCTGACCGTCTCCGCCGAGAACGCCGCCGTGGGGAACATACCCTCTGGAACCTTCTTCGGCCAGGACTTCTACTACCTGTCCAACGGGGTCCGTCCGAGGGCCGTGGGCTCTTTTGCGGGGACCCGTCTGGTTCCGATGGCGATCGAGTGGAAGGCAGCAGCCCCGTTCGGAGGCCCCCTCCGTCTGACCGGGTCTTCGGTCCAAGGCTGGCGCCCCCTGGGATCTCACCCGATCAATTCCTCTCCCCTCCCATGCCCCCCTCCCTCCCTCTCCAAATAGGATCTGCTGATCACGTATATGGCCTACAAGGGAGATTCCGGGACCCTTACCAATGCCGGCCTGGTGCGCCACTGCCGGGCCGAGGCGGGGGCCTGCCGCGGGGTCAGCAACTCATGTCCGTCATCGACTGGGCACGCCGCCCTCTGCCCCTGCTCGTGACACCCGCACTCCGCCTCGGGGTCAGCAACTCATGTCCGGAGCTGGCAGGGCACGTGGCGTCGGTATTTGGCCCACCCTGTGCTTGTCAGCGCTCACACACACACACACACACCCGCTCGCTCAGCCCGCTCGCGTGCTCTCCACTTCCGGCACCAGGACCGAAGCGATTCGTGTCCCTCCCAGTCATGCGGCACACACCAGATCCACACCACCCATGCGCATCATCTCGCTCTGCTCCACACACACACACCACACATCCTGCATGCCCCCGTTGCCTTTGCGTGCCCCACCGCCGGCGGGGGACAGCCAACTCGCTGGTGGGCGGGGTCTCCGGGTCGCGGATCGGGTGGCACTCGGGGGCGCCTGGCGTCAACGAGCTGCCCGATGGCAGCTACCTGCTCCGGTCCCCCCAGTACTACGCCGACGCCTCGTCCGTGGCTGGCGCCGTGACCTGGTCCGTGACGCCTCGCCACCACCTGCCTTCCACCACCCGCCATCCACCAGCCACAATCCAATCTACCACCCACCACCCACCACCCACCACCACCCACCACCCACCACCCACCACCCACCACCCACCACCCACCACCCACCTTGCGTATCGGCACGCCCGATTCACGGAGAGGAACACCGGACAGTCCGCGAGATCCAGCGGTGCGCTAGGCCAGCACACGTACACACCCCCGAACCTCCGCTTTACGACACACACGTGCCCACCGCAGGTGCTAGCGGTGTCGGCTGCACGGCGTCGTGAACGGCGACCACCCGACGAGCCTCGTCGGCAGCCATGCGAACGACCAGGTCCGTCCCGCCCCGTGCGCGTGGCCCCAGCTGCGCGGTGGGGAGAGTTGAGAGAGCAACAAGGCGATGCTCACTGCTGGGATGGCGGGGCGGGGTGGTGCGCGGCTCGGCTCAGGTTGGTACCCATGTGCGGGTGCTCGCGGACGGCACGTATGTGGTCTCCTCGCCCACATGGTATTCCAACCGCGGCTTTGTGGCCGTGGGCAACTCCACCCACCCCGTCGCGGGTGTGGTCAGCGCCGCCAACAGCCTGGTCTGGCGGCCTGTCGATGTCCCCCCCCCCCCCCCCCCACTCTTGGCCAATCATCCAATCAGCATCCAATCAGCATCATCCAATCATCATCATCCAATCATCATCATCATCATCAGCATCATCCAGTCATCCAGTCATCCAGTCATCCAGTCATCCAGTCATCCAGTCATCATCATCATCATCACCATCATCATCCACCCCTCTTCCCACAGGTGGGCGCATCCGCCGGCGACAAGCTGGGCAACTTGGAGGAGAATCTGATGTTCATCTGGAACCCCAACATCCACTTCCTGGAGAACGGCACCTTCGTGGCTGTCTCCAATGCCGGGCGCACGCCTTCTTCAACCCCCGGGCGGGCATCGTCCCCGTGGGCACCGTCGATGAGACAAACGCCCTGGTCCGTCCGTCCGTCTGCTCGTCTCGGACCGTGGGTAGCCGAACTTGGCTGGATGGTGGGTCTGGCGGTCTCCTGCGCGTGCTCCACACTCGTCCACCTCGTCACTTGCCATCATCATGGTGCCCTCAGATCACCGGCGGGCTGGGGACCTTCAACTACCTGCCCGTCACGCAAACCTTCGTCATCAACACGGCCACCAACGCCCCCACCCCCCCACCCCCACCCCCACCCCCACCCCCACCCCACCCCACCCTTCAGATCACCGGCGCGCTGGGGACCTTCAACTACCTGCCCGCCACGCAAACCTTCGTCATCACCGGGTCGGCCAACCAGTTCAGCAACGGCTACGCCCACTCCTACTCGGGCACCACGGGTGCGGGTTGCATCGGGTCCGCCGCCTCACAGGGGGAACCGCGGGAGATACAATGACCAAATGACACACGGGAATGGCGGGGGATACAAATGACCCAAGGGGACGGGGGAATCGCGGGGGATACAATATCAAGGGCGAGGCAGCTGACCTCCGATGCGACACCAAAGGCAGGACCTGGACCTTGGCAGCTGCATGTCTCTGTTTGGATTTATTTGCGAGTCATCATCATTTTGTGATTCCTGTTCGCCCACCCGACCCCCAAGTTCGCTCAAGCTGTGCGTCATTTGGGACCCTTCCTGCCCGATTGATCAGTCCCTTTGCTGCTCCCCACATACCCGGGCGTCCATCGGTGCAACCACACACCCCTGGCATCCGTTTCCTGCGCGCTCACGTTCTCCCCGTTCGTCCCCTTCGGTTTCCCACACCCTTCGGTTGCCCATCCTTTCCCTCACGTTCTCTCCGTTCGTCCCCTTGGGTTTCCCACATCTCGGCCTGCACAGAAACATCGCCAATGTGGCCCAGCTGCTCGGGACGGCCACCCAGCCCCTGGTTCCCCGCGTGCTGGTCCTCACCAACGGCAACTACGGTCCGCCCCTCTGCCTGTCGCAAGATCTATACATGGTGCCCGCCGGGAATTGAACTCACGATCCATCTCGCCCAGTCGTGTCCGGGGCCGCCTGGAACGACCCGGCCCACTCGCGGACGGCCGTCGGGTTCGCCATGCTCTGCACGGGGGCCGCGGGCTGCCCCAGCAGCATCTCGAGCGCCACGGCCCTGGTGGGTGGCGCCACCAACGCCCGCGTCTCCCAGCAGGGCGTCCTGGCCCTGTCCGATGGGGGCTATGTCGTGGGCAGCACGGGCTGGGGGCGCGGTCCGTGAATGCCCCCACCCGGCTTCATCAGCCCAACACATGAACGCCAACCAACCTCCCCCGTCTTCCACTCCCATCCCGCCAGGTGACGTACTGCCCGGCGAGCGGCTGCCAGGGCGTCCTGTCCGCCACCAACTCGCTGGTGGGGCTGGGGCTCGCCGTCTCCTTCACCACATTTACTCTGCTCGCCACGCCGGTCCGTGGGCTCCGTCCCGTCCCTCATGCCCGGAACGCAGCGCCTTTGGGAAGAGCATGCTCTCCTTCACACACCCCGCGCGCCTTTGACCGACCCGGCATTTTCGCTCCTCTGCTTCGGCTCCTCGACAGGAGGGCGGCTTCGTGGTCGGCTGCTCCGCATGCACCCGGTCGGGGCTGCTCAATGCGGGCATCGTGGCCCGGTGCGGGCCGGGGGGCGCGGGATGCCTCGGCCAGACGGCATCGCCGGCAAACAGCCTCTCGGGGGATGCCGAAAATACGGTCCGTCTTGGCCGCCTGCTGTTGGTGCAGAGCAACCGTCACCATTCAATCAGCCAATCGTCAACCAATTCATCTCATCATCATCATCATCATCCAATTCATCATCATCCAATCATCATCATCTGCATCTGCATCTGCATCAGCCACAGCATCTTATCATCATCATCATCTCACCATCATCATCATCCAATTCATCATCATCCAGTCATCATCATCCAGTCATCATCATCCAGTCATCATCATCCAGTCATCTGCATCTGCATCTGCATCTGCATCTGCCACAGCATCAGCATCCAATCACATCCAACCAGCATCCAATCATCATCCAGTCATCATCATCCAGTCATCGTCATCCAGTCATCATCATCCAGTCATCATCATCCAGTCATCATCATCCAGTCATCCAATCCAATCCATTCCATTCCATTCCAAGCATCCAAGCATCATCATCCAGTCATACTCCAATCTCATCCAACCAATCAATCCAATAATCCAATCGGCATCAACATCAGCATCATCTGCTTTTGGTCCACCCGCACACCGGGCGATCCGCTCTCCCAGAAAATGGGCCTCTTCCTCGCGCTCTCGCACAACGGCAGCCTGATCATTGCCGCCCCCGGGTACGCCTCCACCAAAGGGGCCGTCTTCTGGTCTGCCGCCACCCTCCTTCCCAGTCCGGGACCTCCCCCGTGGCGCCATATCATCATCATCATCATAATCATAATAGCCTAATCATCATCAACAACAACATCATCATCCAATCATCATCATTCAGCACCACCCAATCAGCACCACCCAATCAGCACCACCCAAGCAGCACCATCAGCTTCAGCTTCAGCTTCAGCATCATCACATCAACATCATCATTATCATCAGCATCAGCATCAGCATCATCCTTGTGTTCAATGTGTTGCGCGTCGCAGGTACCCGGCAACAGAATTGGTGGTGGGCCAGCCCGACCCTGCCATGGGCCTCGTTGGGGCGACCGGCCAATCGGTCTGGCGCCCACAGGCTCGGCGGTCGGTGGCACGTGCTGTGGTGGCCTCGGTCGGGGATCCAGACTCTGACGCCATCGGGTGGGGGAATGGGGTGGCGGGTTGGGGTGGGACGGGGGGCGCAGGTGGGCGACGGTGCGCTGATGGTGACCCCCAACGAGGACTACATCGTCTGGTCCAAGACCGGCATGCTCCTCACCTGGTCCGTGCCGTGCCCTGGCCCGCCCAATTTCCGAAGAATGGTCCCAAGAGCGAAAGCCGATCGACAGATACAACGTTTCCGAAGAATGGTACCGAGAGCGAATGCCTCTCGCCCTACCAAAGACCGTCCCGATACAACGAAGTCGCTGGACCCTCCGACCCCATCTTCTCCGGCGCCCCCCACCATCGCCTTGCCTCACCCCCCCCCCCCCCCCCCCCCCCCGCCACCACGCATTCCCCGTCTGCACAGGTGCTCGGGTGTGACGGGCTGCCGCGGGGTGACGGTCACCGAGGCGGACACCATCACCGGCATCCCGACCAGCACCGACCCCGCCCTCAAGATCCGCCAGGGCGGCGATGGGGACTACTACCTGCTGATGGGGGCCGAGTTGCTCGTCTGGTCTGTCTGCCTGGCTGGCTGTCTGGTCTGGCTGGCTGTCTGCCTGGCTGGCTGTCTGCATGGCTGGCTGTCTGCCCCCGCATGTGCATGTGCGGGCTGTGCATGGACTGTGCATCTTGTGCACTGGCAGTCAATGATTGTGCATTGACTGTGCATTGACTGTGTTGACTGTGCATTGACTGGCTGTGCATTGACTGGCTGTGCATTGGTTGTGCCTGAACCGATTTCGCCCGCTTGCCTCGCCGCCAACCCAGCGTCCCCAAGGACAGGGTCTTCCCCTGGCTTCCCCACAGCCTCACCGATCTGGGCACATTCCACCCATCGCAGGGGCCCCAAGGACCGGGCCTTCCCCACGGGCCCGCTGGGCCCCACCACGGCCCTGGTGGGCATCCAGGGCTCGGCCACCACGCTCATCAACCTCCCCAACGGGGCCTTCCTGGTCGCCTGCTTCCTGTCCCTCTCCAGCGCGGGCTCCATCACCTGGTCCGTCGTCGGCGCGCCCATTATGCCCCGCCACCCGCCCAGCGGGACATTCCGCCTCGCTTCTTCGCCTGCTTCGCACCCTCCTCCTCCTCCTCCTTTCGTCATACTCCTCCCCTCCTCCTCCTCCTCCTTTCGTCATACTCCTCCCCTCCTTTCATTATGCTCCTCCTCACCTTTCACGCGCCCGCTCCTTTCGCTGGTCTCCTGGCGGGGCAGGTGCTCGGGCACGGATCCCTGCGTGGGCACCGTCTCAGCGGCCCGGAGCCTCGTGGGCGCCAGTGCCGGTGACCGGGTCAGTCGTCTTCTTCTGGGCCGCCCTTCCGCGCACTGCAGGGGTGGGGCGGGCGAGCGGGCGCTGGCGAGGTAGGTGCTCTGACCCCCCTCCCCTCCCGGCCGAGCTCCTCCCTTTGTGCAGCTGGAGGCCCTCTGAGCCCTCTTCCCATCCCCCCACTTTCCCCTCTTCTCATTCCCCCCACTGCCCCCTCTTCCCATTCCCCCCACTGACCCATTCCCCCACTGTGTGTTTGTGTGTCTTTGTGTGTGCCTGTGTGTGCTGGCCGGGTCGTCAGCTGGGCAATCTGGGCACCGCTTTCACCACGGCGGTGACCCTGGGCCCTGGCAGCCCGCAGCCCCTGCACTACCTCGTCCGCTGGACCAGCACCTCCACGACCGCCTCGAGCATGACAATGTCCGCCCCGCCCTCCTCCTCCTCCTCCTCCTCCTCCTCCTCCTCACCCCCCTCTCTCAAACAAGAAAAAACGATCCGAATGCGTTTCATCCCCATCCCCTCCCCTCCCCATCCCTCCTCTCCCGACCCGCGCCAAGCCTCTGGCTTCCCCCCATCTCAGGGTCCTCTCCCGAGTGTCTATCTGTCTGGCTGGCTGTCTCTGTCTGCTGTCTGTCTGTCTATCTGGCTGTCTGGCTGTCTGGCTGTCTGGCTGTCTGGCTGTCTGGCTGTCTGGCTGTCTGGCTGTCTGGCTGTCTGGCTGTCTGGCTGTCTGTCTGTGCAGCTGCCCCACGGCGAGCGGCTGCGCGGGTGTTGTGACCGACCCGGCCGTCTCCCTGGTGGGCACGAGCACCATGCGATTCAAGGGCACCATCGACTTCGTCCCCGAAGCCGATCTGATCCGCTTCCTGCCCAACGGTCGGTACCCCTCCCTCTCGTGTGGCCAGCAATCCATCACCAAATGATACAAGCATCGGCCAGCCATCCTTTTGCCTCCGTTTTGCCCAGAAAAGCTCACCATCCGGATCGCATCCCCTCACAACGCCCCCCGGCTCCCCCCCAGGCAACATCATCTTCCACATCCTCGGGGCCCCGGTGGCCACCACGCAAGGGAAGACCTACACCCTATGCGTTCCCAGTGCCGGCTGCAACGGGACCCTCTCCGCCGCCAACACGTTCGGGGGCAACCCGGGCACGATCCTCGCCATGCCCCCGGCCGGCTCGCCCGAGTACGCGGCCTCGTCCTTCTACGCGGGCGTCCCCGACGCGGCCGACGGGCTGGGCGCCCTGCGGCTGTGCAGCGGGGTGACCTTCGACTCAACAACACGGCCTCCTTCACGGCCGCCAACTCGGCCCTGGGCGACGCGACCCATCCCAAACTGGGCTACCGCGACCTGTTCATGGGGCCCAACGGGTTCTGGGTTGGTCATGACAACCCCGCTGGCCTGAGCTACCTGGCCCTAGTCAACGGGCAGCTGCCCCTCGGCACGGCCGTGACCGCGGACAATTATATCGCGGGCGATTCCGCCGCCATGCAGGTCGATGCGGCGACGGGGATCCTTGTCGACTCGGGCAGCACCCGCTCGGTGCAGGTGGGGCTGACCCAGCGGTACCACAGCCACTTCGAGCAGGTGGCGGCCGAGACGGACGGCGAGCGGGTGGTGATGCGGTTCTGGGTGGACGAGCCCGTGCAGATGGTCGGCTGGACGGCCACCATGAAGGTGACCCACCCCGACTACCAATTTTCCGTCACCCAGAATTTGGTCTTCGACCAGACGGGACGAGCCAGCGTGGAGAGGTCTGAGGTCGCCCCCCTCAAGCATCAGCATCAGCATCAGCATCAACATCAGCATCAGCATCCAATCATCATCATCATCAGCAGCATCCATCAGCATCCATCAGCATCATCATCGTCCAGGCATCATCCAAGCATCATCCAAGCATCATCCAGCATCATCATCGTCCGGCGCGTTCGCTCGGTCTGTCTGACCTCCTGGGTGGCTTGCAGCTGCTCCTCGTGCTCTTTCGAGGCGGGCGTGTACCCGCTGGGCAAGAAGTACCCGGCCCGGATCAGCCTCCTCGCGCCCGCGGTCTTCTTCGACAACCTCGTCTGGGATACCCTGCTCGACTTCGGTCCGGATTCGCTGCTGCTGCCCCGTGTGTTTGGTTGATCATGTTCCCGTTGTCCTGTCCTTTCCTGTCCTGTCCTGTCCTGTCCTGTCCTGTCCTGTCCTGTCCTGTCCTGTCCTGTCCTGTCCTGTCCTGTCCTGTCCTGTCCTGTCCTGTCCTGTCCTGTCCTGTCCTGTCCTGTCCTGTCCTGTCCTGTCCTGTCCTGTCCTGTCCTGTCCTGTCCTGTCCTGTCCTGTCCTGTCCTGTCCTGTCCTGTCCTGTCCTGTCTGTCTTTCTGTGTCTGTCTGCCTGTCCATCTGTCTGTCTCTGGCTTGCTGGGGCTTGCTGGGGCTGGCTGGGGCTTGCTGGGGCTGGGGCTGGGCTGGGCTGGGCTGGGCTGGCTGCGTGCCTCGTGTTGGCATGTGCCTTCCCTCTTCCTGTCCTGACCCACCCGCCCACCCACCCCCTCGCAGAGGTCCCCACCGAGCCCGCCTTCGACCCGGTGACCCCCTTCACCCCGGCCAACTGCTACGCGGGGGTTTCCGAGCCCTGTGAGGTGCACATCAAGGCGAAGCGCTACAGCCTGCCTGCCCAGGTGACCCTGGATGGGCAGCCGTGCCAAGTGCTGGGCGATTCCACCACCAGCGACCTGCACGTGCGCCTGCCCCCCCAGTTCCAGGCCGGGACCTTCATCCTGGAGCTGACCAGCAGCGACGGCCTCAAGGTCTCGACCAGCTTCGCATACCTGGGTCCGTCGCGCGGTCTCTCTGTCGCGACCCTCCGGTGGCCTGGCACTGATCCTGGACCACCGGTTGGCCCCTCCCTTCCCGCGGGCAGCCTGCTGGGATGGGGGGGAGGGGGGGGGGGGGGGGGGAGGGGGGGGGGGGGGGGGGGGGAGGGGGAGGGGGGGGGGGGGGGGGGAGGGAGGGGGAGGGGGAGGGGGAGGGGGGGATGGTCGGAGTGTGGCAAACCCGGGTGGACGAACTCGGCAACCATTGCGCCCCTCTCACTCACCCCCACTCCTCCTCTTCGACCCGACGCAGGCACCACCCCCGAGATCTACTCGGCGGGCCCCTCGTGCCCGCCCGAGGGCTGCACCATCACCATCACCGGGACCGGCTTCTACAACCCGACCGTCTCCTACGGCAGCAGCGGACCGCTGTACTGCCCCACCTGGAACGGGACGGTGATCAGCTGCCAGATGCCCGAGGCTGAGTCCGAGAGCGGGACCCTCTACCTCGAAAACGGCAATCACCGGCAGACCGGCATCTCTTACAGCTATCGCTGTCCGTCAAGGCGACCCTCCCCACCTGTGTGTGTTGGGGCATTTGATCATGCAGTCGGAGAGAACAGCGGTGTCCTTTGGAGCTTGTCGTGTGTGGCTGATGGGGTGAGGATGACTGGATGAGGGTGATTGGATGAGGATGACTGGATGATGATGACTGGATGTTGATGTTGGACGATGATGATCTGGATGTTGATGAGAATGATGTTGATGATGTTGATGATGATGAGACTGGATGATGATTGGATGATGATTGGATGATGATGATGAGACTGGATGATGCTTGGATGATGATGACTGGATAATGATGATGATGATGACTGACGATGATGATATGATCTGGATGATGATCTGGATGATGATCTGTGGATGATCTGGATGATGTTGATGTTGATGATTGGATGAGGAAGGATGAGGATGAGGATGAGGATGAGGATGAGGATGATGACTGATTGGTTAGATGATGATTGTCTGATTGGATGGTGAATGATTGGATGTTTTTCCCGTGATGATGACCTGCGTGATGATGACCTGCGTATGCCCAGACACCGACGTGCGCATTCACTGGCTGCCTTTCATGCTGTCATGCCCCGTCATCCTCCTTCGTGCCGCCTCATTCACCCCTTCGTGCTGTCATTGCCCTTCTGTTCCTGTCCCTTGCAGTTGTCTATCCCACGATCGACTCGGTCGACCCGGAGCAGGTCGAGGCCGCCGGGGGCGACATCACCATCCGCGGCCACGACTTTATCGACCCCACGGTGACCATGGAGGGCCGCCCGTGCCCCGTGCAGAGCGCCACCCCGACGGTGATCGTCTGCACGGCCCCCCCGGCCCCCAAGGAGCACTGCCGGCTGACCGTCCAGATATCTGCCCCCGGGCAGCACTCCGACACGATCACCTACACCTACAATCGTCCGTCCGGGGGTCTTTTGGGGGATAGTGTCAGTCGGACCGGCGTTGGGTTGGCGTTGGGATGGTGTTGGGATGGTGTTGGGATGGTGTTGGGGCCCCGAGGGCACCAGCCGACGTGAGTTTCCATGCGGGTCGTGTCATGTCTCGGCATGTGCTTTCCATGACCGCTCTCCGCCGCCCACCCCACCCCACCACCACGCCACCCTCACCCTATGCAGTCCGCCGGCCGGTCATCGCCTCGGTGGGCCCCGCGTGTTCCCTGCTTGGGGGCTGTGTCATCACCATCACCGGGTCGGACTTCGACACACCGACCGTGACCCTGGCCTCTGCCCCGCTCACCTGCACGGCCGCCACGGCCACCGAAGTCAACTGCACCGTCCCCGCCGGCACGGCCGAGCACGCCAACCTGACCCTGATCAACCTGGGCGGCTACGCCGACTCGGTCACGTACACATACCAAGGTCAGTGGTGGTTGGCGTGCTCCCTCCTTTCTCATTTTCGTCGAGAAGGGCTGCTGTTCCTGAGGCACCGCGGGTGTGGTGGGGCCAACTGAACTGTTCGTGCTTCTTGAGGGGACCCCGTGACCGTCCCTCCCTCCTTTCAGACCCATCCACGGACCGCAGTCATGTTCTCCGTTCGCTTCCTCCTCCCCTTTCAGACCATCCACAGACAGCCGTCATGTTTCCCCTTCGCATCTCCTTTCCCGCCGCCCTCCCCTCCCCACCCAGTCCACACGCCCGTCCTGTCGGGCTGCACGCCGGCCAGCTGCCCCGCGGCCACGGGCTGCCTGCTGGCCCTGAGCGGGTCGGCCTTCGAGCTGCCCGCCGTCACCCTGGGGGGCACCCTGGCCTGCACCCTGGTCTCGGCCGAGTCGACCCTCATCCTGGCCCAGTGCGGCCCCTCGGCCCTCCACGGCCCCCAGAACCTGACCGTCACCAACGCGGGCGGGCGCCAGGCCAGCCGGATCATCACCGTGCAGGGTCCGCCCATTCCCCGTATGGACCACCCGCCCTCCTGCACACAGGCCCCCCACACAACGATTGTTCGAGTCACGGGCAGCACAGCAGGCAGGGGGCGGAATCTCCCGCAGGGCCAGAAAAATTGCTGCCGTTGGGCCGTCCCCCCTGCTCATCACGTGGTCCTTGTTGGCACCCCATGGCATGGTTGGGGGGTGCCTCCTCGTCATCCCTCATTCGCGCTTGTGTCCCCCCGTTCCACCATCACTGACCACCGTCAGGCGCCGCGCCGACCTTCGCCTCGGTGACGCCCAGCGCGGGCCCGGCCCTGATGGTGGCCCCGGCCAGCCTGACCATTGCCGGTGCGGGTTTCTGGGCTGACCCAGCATCGGGCAGCTGCCCCACGTGACCGCCTGCGCGGCCACCAGCCTGACCTGCATCCTGCCGGCCTCCACCACCAGCCAGCCCCTGGGGGCGGCCGACCTGGTGGTGACCAACCCCGATGGGGTCTCGGGGACCCTCATGGGGGCGTACACCTTCCAGGGGGCCTGGCCCAGCCTGACTGTGGTCAGCCCGGCCACGGGGCCGCTGGCGGGCGGCCAGCTGGTGACTGTGGTGGGGACGGGCCTGCGAGCGGGTGTCCTCGTGACCCTGGGCGGGGCGGCCTGCACGGGGGTCGCCCTGGGGAGCGGCAGCAGCAGCCTGACCTGCACCACCCCGGCCGGGGCGGCGGCTGGCCTGGTGGACGTGACCCTGACCAACAGCGACCTGACCTCGGCCACCCTCGCCGCCGCCTACGCCTACCAGGGTCCGCCACTCCCCTGGCCTGGATGATGATTGGATGATGATGTTGATGATGAGAGAACATGTTGCGTATTTGCGAGGACGCAGGCGACAAGTTCAAGAAGACAGATTACTCGCGCCTTCGCGCCATGCGTTACACTCCGGGGATGATGATGACTGGATGATGACTGGATGATGACTGGATGAAGACTGGATGATGACTGGATGATGACTGGATGATGACTAGATGATGATGTTGATGATGAGGGCGTTTGGTGAATGATGGGTCCCCGAGTGCTGCGTGGCCCGCTCGCATTGTGGCCACTCCCGTTCATCCTTGTTCTGCCTTGTGCACTCGCCCGTCTCTCTCTCTCGTGCCTCACCCGTGCAGGCGCGGTGCCCACCCTGGGCCAGGTGTGGCCCGTCTCGGGGCCGACCAGCGGGGCGACGGGGCTCACCCTGAGCGGCACCGGCTTCCGGGCCGGGGCGACGGTCCTCCTGGGCAGCCTGCCCTGCACGGGCCTCGTGGTCCACAACCAGACCGCCATCACCTGCACCAGGTCCGCCCCCTCGACTCGCCTTCGGGTTCAGCGCACGGGTTCGTGTGTTGTGTCGTGTCTGTCTCACTGCCTCACCTTCTCAACCGCCACGCCCTGCCCCCCGCACCACCGCAGCCCGCCCGGGGCCGAGGCGAAGGTCAACGTGACCGTCGCCAACGCCGACCTGACCAGCGCCACCCTGCCGCAGGCCTTCGAGTTCACCCGTCCGTCACCCATCCATCCCCTCTGCTGCCCCATGTCCCGTGTCCTCTCCGCCTCGTCCCGTCGTGAATCCTCTTTGTATCCCCAGCACTCGCAGGAACTCGTCTCATCTCATCTCCGCCTTACCTCTTCCGCCGGTCGGCTGCAGCGGTTGGGTCGCCCGTCTACCCGCCGGTCTTCATCTCGATCAGCCCGGCCACCTGCCGCGCCACGAGCTCCCTCACGGTGACCCTCATCTGCAGCAACGTCCGCGCCGGGGTCACCGTCACCATCGGCGGGCGCCCCTGCACCGGGGCGACCCTCATCGGCGGTCCGTCCCGGCATGCTGCTGATCCGGGGTGACAGCCAGCCGGGCTGTTTTCTCAACAGCCTGTTTCATACGTTAGTACCACGTGTTTCACACGTTAGTCCCACTGTTTCACACGTGAGTACTATGTGTTACACACGTTAGTACCACGTGTTTCACACGTTAGTCCCACTGTTTCACACGTGAGTACTATGTGTTACACACGTTAGTACCACTGTTTCGTGGTCGTGGTGAGCACCGTCTTCTTCTTCATCCTCGAGGCGGCCACGTGGCCTCTGCTGGCCATGATGGGCGGCCACGAGACCATGATCCGCATCACACGTTAGTACCACGCTATTGTACCTTTTGGGGTTTTTACTGCACCTAGGTCGGTACTAAGATCTGAAACATACGGTACGTGTCGTTTCACTCTCTTCTCCTTGCCACGGCTGGGGCTGGTGGCACTGTGTGCGGGGCGACGGCGACGCGCAGGGACCCGCGTCCGGTGCGTGGTACCGGCCGGGGGCACGGTGGGCTCGGCCGACGTGACGGTGCGCAACACGGACGGCCTGACCACGACCGCCGTGGGGGCCTTCACCTTCACGGGCCCCGCCCCTGCCGTGGGCGGGGTCTCGCCCTCGACCCTGGCGGCCGCCTCGGGGCCGACCACCATCACCGTCACCGGGTCCGACTTCCGGCCCGGGTGCACCGTCCGGGTGGGCTCGCTGCCCTGCACGGGCATCGTCATCGCCGCCGACGGGAACTCCCTCCAGTGCACCGTCAACCCCACCGCCGCTGCCACCGCTACCACGGCAGCCACCGGCCGGAATGATGTGGCGGTGGCCATCGGGCCGGCGGATGTGGTGGTGACCAACGCCGACGGGACGATGGCTGTCATGCCCCTGCCCTTCTACTTCCAGGGTCCGTCTCGCTGTCTCTGTGCGTCTCAGAGGCTGTGGTGTTGTGGCTTGTGCCTGTTTCAGTTCAGCATCTCAGAGGCTGATGCGTTGTGGGTTGTGCCTGTTTCGGTCCGTTTTTTGTGCATTCTCGCTCATTGTGTCCCCTTTCCCCCTGTTCGTTCGCGCCTTGCCCGGGGCAGCCGAGGCGCCGACCCTGAGCGGGGTGAGCCCGCGGCGGGGGTTCTTCAAGGCGGCCACCCGGGTGACGCTGACGGGCACCCACCTGCGGGCCAACGCGACCGTGCTGGTGGGCGGCCGGGCGTGCCTCGAGGTGGAGGTGCTGACGGGCGAGACGGTGCGGGCCTACGTGCCGCCGCCCCCCGAGGGCACGCCCACCGGGGCCGACTGGGTGACGGACGTGCAGCTGCTCAACTACGACATGACCAGCGCCACCCTGGGCGACGCCTTCACCTACGTGGCCGCCACCGCCACCGCCGAGGGGGACGACCTCGCAGGTCTGCCGCCTGGTGTGGGCTGATGATGACCATGGTGGTTGTTGGGGATGTTGCTGAGTCTGATGACGAACCGAATCGTGATAGGGCTGGGAGGTGATGGGTTGATGGTTGACAAACTCTCTCCCTCGTCCCGGTTTTGGGTTTTGGCTGTGTGCAGGCGGGGTCAGCGGGGGCTCGGTGGCGCTCTTTGTGGTGGGGGCCCTCATGCTCGTCGGGGGCCTGCTGGCCGTCCTGGCCGTCTTCCTCGCCCGCCGTCGCCGCCGCCGCTCGGCCGGTCCGCAGCTGCCCATCCCGGCGCTCATGCATCCACGCACTCACGCACTCACGCATCTGCCTGGCATGCCGAACACTTCCACGCACCGCACTCACGCCTGCCTGGCCTGCCGAACACACAGACTCGGCCCGGCACTCCTCGCCCATCTCACTCGGTGTCTCGGGCTCTCATCCCATCATCTGTTTCCCCATCCCCCACGGCGGCGCAGCTTCGGCCACCGTTCTGCCCCCATCGGCCGCGGGGTCCCTTGCCGAGGCAGGCCAGGGCCAACAGGGCCACCAGGGTTCGCTCGCTGAGACCCCCAACGACAGCAAGGGCGGCGACCTTGAGATGGTGCAGATGAACCCCATGATGGCGATGCCGGCTGCCACCCCGCCCCCGCCTCCGCCCCCTGCGACCACCATCATTGTCCTCACCGCTCCGCCGGCCAGTGCCTCGGTTGCGGTTGTGCCCAGTGAGACTGCCGCCTATGTGCCGGCCCCTGTGGTCGCCGCCGCCCTGCCGGCCGTGGCCGTGACGGACAATGACGGTGTCCCTGCCGCCGCGCGTGTCTGATTGTTGTGTCGCTGTCACCACCCATGTGTGACCACTTCATTTTTTTCATTTTTGGGCGGGTCCTCCTGCTCTTTCGAGTTGTTTTTTGTCTTCTTGTTTGTCGGTCTGGGACCCCCTGATCTCTGACTCCGTGGCCCCACCCCCAGTCCGGCCTCCACCACCGAATGTCTTCGGTTGACAGAGGCGGAAGCCGTCGGCAATTTTTCTTTCTTGGTTTTGGATCAGGATGACGATCCAATCTATTGTGAGTTGTTGTTGTTGTTGTTGTTGTTGTTGTTGTTGTTGTTGTTGTTGTTGTTGTTGTTGTTGTTGTTGTTGTTGTTGTTGTTGTTGTTGTTGTTGTTGTTGTTGTTGTTGTTGTTGTTGTTGTTGTTGTTGTTGTTGTTGTTGTTGTTGTTGTTGTTGTTGTTGTTGTTGTTGTTGTTGGCATTCTTATTGTTCTCTCTGTGCCTTCGGCACCGGCGCCTCGGGCGCCACCCTTTTTGTCTCTCAAAAGACGCATACAGTACCTCTCATAAATAGCGGCGGAAAACCCAGTCCCGTCTGACCCCCAAGGAACCGTCGGGGGGGGAAGCCCCATGGCACCGTGTTCGGAGAATTCACTGACATTTACTCATATGGATTAATATCGGGTGGGGCCGCCCTGGGCGTCGATGACCGCTTGGCATCTTTGGGGCATACTCAAAACCGATGACAGAAAATCGGCATTTCGCATTTTGTCCCACTCAAATTGGATCCACCTCCGCAGCTGCTGGGCAGATCCGGGGTTGTGCTCTGCCACACGGTCCTTGAGGGTGTTCCAGACGTTCTCCAGTGGGTTGAGGTCGGGGCTCTGGGGTGGCTGAAGCACACGGCTGATGTGATGGTCGGTCAGCACTTTCAGACACACTTTTGCATTGTGCTTCGGATCGTTGTCCTGCTGGATGGGCCCGGCACCCCGACCCAGGGCGCGAAGAGAGGGGAGCAAGGCCTCGTTCAGGATGCGCGTGTAGAGGGCGGCGTCCAGGTTTTCGGTGAAGATGAACACCTTCGTTTTCCCCTTGGCACTGACCCCGCCCCAGACATGGACTTTGGGGGATGCTTGATGGTGGGCAACGGCACGAACTCGTTCCGGCCCGCGCGAACACGGTGTTTGCGTGGGCCTGTGGTGAAGGTTGTCTCGTCCAGGAAG
The DNA here is from genome assembly GCA_027972325.1 of Paratrimastix pyriformis. Classification (NCBI taxonomy): domain Eukaryota; phylum Preaxostyla; family Paratrimastigidae; genus Paratrimastix; species Paratrimastix pyriformis. The sequence goes on from JAPMOS010000103.1 coordinate 125,220, forward strand.
ACCACCTTGGACCAGTCGCGATCCTTCTCGGTTCGGGCAAACGCGAGACGTTTTTGTCGGTGGGCCTCGGTGAGGAGGGGTTTTTTGGTTTGCCACTTCGATTGCAGGCCAGCCCGCAGGAGGATGCGCGAGACTGTCTGTGGGCTGATGCGGATGGTCCTCTTCTTGCGTGCCCAGCGGGCCAATTTGGGCAGACTCTCCGTTCTGTGGCGCTTTGCACGTCGGATGATGGCCTGGTCGTCCGGGCGAGAATGCTTTCGTGGTCTCCCCCGGGCTCTTGGTTTGGCGGATGGGGAGCGGCTCAGTGCCCGACGAACAGATGTCTCACTGCGGTGCTGCAGCCGGGCAATCCGGCTGGTGGTCTTGCCTTGGCGTCTGAGGAGGCGGGTTTGCTCGTCCATTTTCTTGGTCATTCTTCCCCACCGAGCCGCCCCTTGAAGCCACAGGCCAGCAACAAAATTATGGGATCTCAAAATGTTGGTCACTTCTCTGCACCCTGCAGTCAGCCCCAGCCCGGGCGCGCACTGGGATCGGGGAGGGGGGCACTTTGTTTTCCGCCGCTATTTATGAGAGGTACTGTAGATGCGCCTGACGCGGGACCGCCTTCGGGGCAAACCTCTCCTCCGTCTCAGGAGGAGCGGCTTGAGGCTAGTGGAGGATTGCTTCCCACAGTTCTTCTCCACCAACAGTGGGGGGGGACGAGACAGTAGTCTGCATCGCCCCCACCGTGTGGCAAATTCTTGTCAGGGTACGCCGGTGGCTGGTTTTCAGCTCGTACCGGCAAAATACGCAACGGCGGGGCCTCCAGCCCTGCCAAAGCTCTGTCTCAATTGAACAGCGGATGGACGACCACTCAGAGTCCCCAAGGGGTCGCTGTCCATGCTTCTTTGCGAACTCTACAGCGAGAGTCATCCATCAGGGGCCAGGGCGTGCCGCACCCGTCCCGCCCGGGTTTTGACCAAACAGCCCCCACGAACGACCCCTACGACTTACAGCTGGCCCGCCCCGGCCTGTCTCCGGGCGGCGGCTGCGGCCTTGGGGCACATGACCTCGCGGCCCTTGAAGATGAGCTGCAGGCAGGCGCCGCACTTGGCGCACTGCTCGATCTCGTCCTGCCGGCCGGCGGCCATCTTGGTGGGCCAGCTGGGGTCGCAGAGCAGCTGCCGCCCCAGGGCGATCACTGACACGGCGCCCATGGGTGGTGGGGGGTTGAGGGGAGGGGATCAACGGTGAAGTGGGGGCAGGGTATCGCCGCACCCCCATCCAACAGACCGTCGGCCGCCCCCTGGGCCTCCTCGCCCCTCACCCCATCGCATCCCTTGCAATGCAACAACCCATTGGCCGCCCAGCCGAATCGCGTCTCTTTCAACAGACCGTCGGCGGCCCCCTGGGCCAGGGCCTCCTCGCCCGCCCGGTCGCGCTCGAGGGCCCCCACGACCATCACCCGGAGGGGCGTCCGGCCGGGGAGGGCCGGGACACCCTCCCGGAAGAGGCGTCCCACGGGGGCCGAGTCGGGGCTCAGGTCGATGCAGTCCAGACCGGCCGCGTACAGGCACTGGGCAAACTGCACGCTGTCGGCAGGGCTGTAGCCGTGGCCTGGGAGTTGCGGTGGGGTGGGGTGGGGGTTGGGGAGATGCGAGGGTGGGGTGGTAGGTGAGGGACGCGGTCGCCAGGTCTGTAGCCGCGGTGGGGATGGAGAAGAGGGGCGAGGGCGACAGGACAAGGGGGAGGTGGGGAGGCGATGGAGACTGTCGTCGGCACCACCGTGGCATGGGAAGAGGTGGTGGGCATGGCGGGTCGGGAAGACGGTAGGTGAGACGGAGGGGAGGCGATGGATGCAGTGGAGCCGGGGGGGGGGGGGGGGATGACGACACGACACATGACAAGGGGGCGGCAGACCTTCCGGGGAGTGTCGATAGAAGAGGGTCAGCGGCCGGCCCACCTTGGCGTTCTCCTCGGCCAAGGCCGCGACGATCTCCCGCCCGAAGCGCATCCGGTTCTCCGTCGACTGGGGCCCGTACTCATCGACCCGGGTGTTATCCACAGGCGAGAAAAACTGGTTGAGCAGGAACCCGTGCGCTCCGTGGGGCTCGATGACATCGAATCCGGCTTGGGAGAGCACACGCAGGGCCTCACGGAACCCGGAAATCACAGCCTGAATCGAACGGAGCCGACGAGCGAATTGAAATGATTAATGCGAACTTGATGGGTGAAAAAATGGTCGACCTGAATTCCATCGCGAGTGAATTCACTCGGCGAATTCACGTGAGAGAACTGAGTGCCCGTGTACGAGCCAGGAGGGTCAAACCGGGAGAAGCCGGCAAAGATCTGGGCGCCCACCTTGGCTCCGGCAGAGTGAACAGCATCAGAGAGCCGCCGGAGAACCACGCCATCATGGAGATCGCCACCCTCCAAGAAACGAGGCAACGAGACACACTCCAGAATGACCAAGCCGGCACCCCCATTCGCGATGGCACGATAATGGGTCAGCGCCTTTTCACTGTTCACATTCATCTGGGTCACCATCGGCGGACAAACGATCCGGTTCCGAAGTGACAGACGAGTGGAGAGTTCAAAAGGCTGGAAGGCAAGATGCCAAGACTGGACTTCCGTCATGACGGTGTGTATGACCTCCGTGGGTCAGGAACTCCCCCGAAGTCAGACAGAATGTTGAACAATGAATCTGTTCGACCAAAAAAAAACCAAACAAACAATCGCGACGATGGGAATCGTTGACGCGGGCGGCCTGGATCCGACGAGGATGTCGCCGCGGATGATCGCTCACGCTCCACTGGTCTTCTGCACGCAAATTGGGACACAGAAAAAGAAGCGATGAGAAGAGTGATGGCAGCAGAATGGAAAACGAGAAGAATAATGGTAAAAAAACATCATCGCCCGAGTGGGCTCAGTCGTTTGAGTAAGATCATGGGGGAATCCCTCAGATAAGATCAAGTAGTTTAATTTTTTTTGGCAACTCGCTCCAGAGGAAGAGAAGAAGAGAAGAAGAGAAGGGGAAAGAAGAAGAAGAAGGCTCCGATCAAGTGTAGGGGGTCATTCGGAGAATCCAAGGTGCGAACAATCCGCGTGAAGCAGAGTGAGCGCCCGCCCGGATCCCCCGTCCCATCTTGATGATTTCATCATCGCCCATGCCACGAAAGAGGATGGATTTTTGGATGCGATGCCACCACAAAGGAGCACATACATACACACAAGCAGCAGAACCAGACCTGCAGCCATGAGCAAGCAAGCCGTCTCTTTCTCTTGCACGATCTGAATTTGAAATATATCCAGAGCGCTTTTCGAGCACACCCCGATACGTCACACCGGGCGGACAACTAACTCGCCGTCAAAGGAGTTCAGCGTTCAAATGGGATGTTCGTTCGAGCGCATTGCACCGGTCCAGGTGAGACTATCTTTTTCTTCGTGCTCACGCCCTGGCAACACCCGTTTCTGCTGCGGCCTCCGAGCGTGCTCCGGCTTCAGACTCCGCAAGACCCACTGCTGCATCCAAGCCTGCCGCGGGCGAGGCACCCGAGCGGAAGCTGATCGTCAATATCAGCGACGTCCTCCCCGATCTCGCTCAACCGAAGAAAAATGCCGATGTTCGGCTCTTTAAATTGACTGTCAAGAATATTCGGACCACGGGAGTGGTCTCCTTCGATACCGACGGCAGTTGCGATCCTTACCTTCGTTTTACCCTGGGCGGCGACTACAAGGAGGTGGATCTTCGTCACAGGTCTACTCTGACAGTTGAATCGTATCATTTCTCACCCCACCTCGAATCGCGGCTCCTTTTCTTGACTCATTGTCTGCTCAGGGGTCTGGGCATCGAGCGAACGGGCAAGAAAGGACCCGTGTTTCGGACCAAGACAATCAAAGGCGTGAAGGAGGGAGGCACCGGTCCGTTGGTGGGGGGACTCAAGGATCTCACCCCTCACCATGCCATTCTCGTAGCGGCATACAAAGATTCGTTCAACAAGTTCTGGAAGGGCACCTACGATGACCTCAAGACCCAGGAATTGAAAATTGAGGTCTGCATTTCGCACAACAAACGACCCACCCAGACTCACGCGCCGGGGTTCTAGTGCTTCGACTATGACTTGATGACCCCGGATGACTACATGGGGGAATGCACCCTCAACCTGTTCGAGCTGGCAACGGGCAATGTCGACATCACCAAGGAGATCGAGCTCCACGAGCACGGCAAGCCCCACAGTCCGTTCCATCACATCACGGCCCCAGCCACACCCTCACTCACAAGACGACTGCACGCTGTCCATCCATAGCTTGCGCCTTCCATCATCACACACAGACCCATGCTCACACTCCCTGATCTGCACAGAGACCGCCTGCACGCTGTACATGGAGTGCTCCTTCCATCACACATACGCATATGCTCACGCTCCACCTTCCTTCCTTCCTTCCTTCCCTGATCTGCACAGAGACCACCTGCACGCTGTACATGGAGTGCTCCTTCCATCACCCATACACTCCACCTTCCTTCCTTCCTTCCTTCCCTGATCGGCGCAGAGACCACCTGCACGCTGTACATGGAGTGCTACTTCCAGGAGATGTTCCCCTTCGTGATCAACTTCCACGACTGGCGCGGCCTCAAACTCAAGGCCGCCGACGCCAACGGCACCTCCGACCCGTACGTCGTCATGGAGCTCAAGAAGTCCGTCCGCCCCCCATCATCGGCATCTTCATCATCATCATCATCATCATCATCATCATCATCATCATCATCATCATCATCATCATCATCATCATCATCATCATCATCATCATCATCATCATCATCATCATCATCATCACATCATCAGCATCAGCATCAGCATCAGCATCAGCATCAGCATCAGCATCAGCATCATCAGCATCATCAGCATCATCAGCATCATCAGCATCATCATCCGATCATCATCATCATCCGATCATCATCATCATCATCATCATCATCATCATCATCATCGTCATCATCATCATGATATCACTTCCCCCACACGCACACTGCTCTTTGCAGGACGTGGAAGAGCATCCTGAAGAACGCCAAGGGCCGCGCCTTCAAGTCGCCCATCGTCTTCAACACAGTGTCCGTCACTACCTCATCCACCCCCTCCGCTGCCCCCCCCACCCTCCGACCACCTGTGTCCCGTTGCCATCGTGTCTTTCCTGTTTGCCCCCCCCCCCCCCCCCCCCCCCCCCTCTCTCTCCCTGTCGTCATCATCCCGCACCACACCGCACCACCCACCTGCTCACGCCATCCTCCTGCCATCCCACTCACTTTTGCATCTGCAGGTACCCCGAGTGGCCCGTGCTGGGCCAGTTCTGCTACTACGGCACCCGCAGCGAGCTGGAGAACGAGGACATCAGCATCACCGTCCGTATGGCCCCACAGACACACACAGAACAGGACAGACACATCCAGGACAGACACACACACTGAAATGATGGTGAGCTGGAGAACGAGGACATCAACATCACCGTTCGTCTGACACACACAGACACACACAGGACAGACACACACAGAACAGGACAGACACACACAGGACAGACACACACAGGACAGACACACACAGAACAGGACAGACACACACAGGACAGGACAGACACAGGACAGGACAGACACACACAGGACAGACACACACAGGACAGACACACACAGAACAGGACAGACACACACAGAACAGGACAGACACACACAGAACAGGACAGACACACACAGGACAGACACACAGGACAGACACACACAGGACAGGACAGACACTGAAATGATGACGAGCTGGAGAACGAGGACATGACACATGGCACACACATGACACACACACACACAGCATGCGTCGCATCCGTGCTGTGGTCAGCTTTGACCTCATGCACCCGATCGGCACCTCCATCGCGCCTCACCCCTCCCCCCCTCCCCCCCCCCTCTGTGTGTGCTCTGTGTGCTATGTGTGTGTATGGGCAGGTGTGGGACTTCGACCGGTACGAGTTCGACGACAAGATCGGCACCTCCATCGTCCCCATGCGGGGCCTCCTCGAGTCGGGCCGCTTCGATGTCGACCTCAGTCCGTCCCCGGCATCATGCAATCGACAGACACACACAGACACAAACACAGATGGACAGAAAAAAGACACTTGCAGGCAGCACTGATCGTCACAGATCGTGCCTCAGTGCGTCCCCTGCCGTCACACGAAACAGCCAGCCACAGAGAGCTGACCGACAGATTGACAGTTGCCACAGTCAGACAGACAGCACAGACCTCCATCGTGTCGGGCCGCGACCTCAGTCCGTCCCGGCATGCAATCGACAGCACAGAGAAACCGCAGATACAGTCAGCCAGCACGTACACCCACGACACAGCGCTCCTCTCTGCTCTCCCCCTAATTCCGTCTCCCTTTTGTCAACATCTCCCACAACGCACCGTGCGCTTCCGCTCCCACACCGACCACCCCCTCTCCCCTCCCCCGCCTTTTCCAGTGCTGGATGGCCGGAACGAGGGCAAGCTTGAGGGCTACCTCGATTGCAACGTGCTGCCCCGCTACCGCCAGCATGACGACCACGGTCCGCGTGCCCATGCCAGCATCCGCACTCTCTGGTCGCCCCAGAAAATTCTCGTTGGGGGGGGCAACACCACCGCTCGACATGAAGCCGGATGGGCAGACTCAAGGCGGAAAAGGAATCAGTCTTGTCTGTCTGTCCCATAACTCTTTGGCCGGACCCACTCCCACAAGAGAACCTTCCGCCCCTTGCCCGCGTCACCTCGGGTTCACACCCTCGGTCGAGATTGCGCGCCTGGCCCCCCCCACGGGGGCGGCTCTCAACAACCGGACCGCCGCCAGTCGAAGGCCTCCGACCACAGCAACAGCAGTGTCGCTGTGGCTGCCCTCTCGTAGCTCACCATATGCATGGGGCGTTGCGGTTCTGAGGGATCCCCCGCGGTCCCTTTTTTCTGAACGTGGTTCCTGCTTTATGAGCACCACCCCAGCCTGAAGAGGCATGGTGTGGGTCACCGACCAGCTTGCGAATTTCGCCGATGAATGTCGATCTGGTGTTGTTGTTCACCGCCTTCAACTCTCTTCTTCCGACGAGGAGGTATATGTCGACACCCGCCTACTCCCCCACTCACAACATCATGTTGGCACTCAGACGCCGTCCATCTCTTACAGCCTGTGGTGGCAGTGTGCGAGGAGGGTGTGAGGATGTGACCAACCCGTGCGTCCTCACACATACGCGCCACAGTCGAGCTGCAGGAAATGTCCACCTACCTGTGTCGACACTCATATATCCTCACACATATCCTCATCTGTCCGACACATACTCACACCTCCACAGTCGAGCTGAAGGAGATGTACACCTACCTGTGCGTCGAGGTCAAGAACTGTGCCGACCTGATGGCCACCGACGCCAACGGGTACACCGACTGCTTCGTGGTGGTCGAGTGGGACGGCACACGCCAGCAGACCCGCGTCCGTGCTTTTGTGTGTATGTGTGTGTGTGTCTTGATGTGATTTCTTGTTCGCTGCTGTCTGCTTGCGTATGTTGGCCTGGTGGACACTGCTTGACTCTTTTGCGGTGGTCGAGTGGGCACGGCACCCGCCAGCAGACCCGCGTCCGTGCTTTTTTTTGTGTGTGTATGTGTCGTGATGGAACTGTGTGGTGGTCGAGTGGGACGGCACCCCTGCTGGTGGTTGGGTGGGTTTTTGGGTGTGATGGTTCGACCTTCGTCCGTGGATGTCTGATTTTCGGTTTGGTTCGTATGGGGCGATTACGTGGTGGTCACGCCCCGCAAGCAGGCGCCCGTTTGCGTGTCATGGTGTTGCCTTTTAATCAAAAAAAGGCATCATCCAATCATCATCATCCAATCATCATCATCCAATCATCATCCAATCATCATCCAATCATCATCCAATCATCATCCAATCATCATCATCCAATCATCATCATCCAATCATCATCCAATCATCATCATCCAATCATCATCATCCAATCATCATCCAATCATCATCCAATCATCATCCAATCATCATCCAATCATCATCATCCAATCATCATCATCCAATCATCATCCAATCATCATCATCCAATCATCATCATCCAATCATCATCCAATCATCATCCAATCATCATCCAATCATCATCCAATCATCATCCAATCATCATCCAATCATCATCCAATCATCATCATCCAATCATCATCATCCAATCATCATCATCCAATCATCATCCAATCATCATCCAATCTTCATCATCATTCCAGCCATCATCATCATCCCAGTCATCATCCCAGTCATCATCATCCAATCACGACCACCACCACCGCCAACACCATCCCCCGACGTGTGCAGGTGATGAAGGAGAACCTGAACCCGGTCTTCGACGAGACCCTCTACATCCCCATCCGGCTGCAGAAGTTCACCAAGGAGGCCATCGAGAAGAAGGGGCCCATCAAGATCCGGCTCTACGATGAGGACGAGGAGGGTAATGACTTCCTGGGATCCGTCGATATCCGTCCGTCCCACCCTTTTATGTGTCTGCGCCGCGTATCTTTCTGACGTCGGTTCTCCTTGCCTCCTCTTGCCCTGGGCAGCCCTGTGGCGAATCACCAGCGCGGCCACCCGGAAGGACCCCTTCGGGAAGGGGGCCACCCGGACCCTGCAGGCCACGATGGGACTCCAGATGGGCGGCGCCGAGCTCCAGTCACGCATCTCCCTGGCAGCCTTCTTCCACCCCGGTCCGTCCGATGTTGTTGCGACGGCAATGATGTTGGTGATGATTGGATGATTGGATGATTGGATGCTGATGATGATGCTGATGCTGATGATGCTGATGATGATGATGGTGATGATTGGACGGTGATGATGATGATGATTGGACGGTGATGATGATGATTGGACGGTGATGATGATGATGATTGGACGGTGATGATGATGATGATGATGATGATGATGACTGGATGATGACTGGATGATGATGATGATGATGATGATGATGATGATGATGATGATGATGATGATGATGATGATGATGATGGTGATGATTGGATGAGGATGAGGATGATGATTGGATGAGGATGAGGATGATGATGATCGAATGGTTGTGATGATGTTGATGATGATTGGATGATTGGATGGTGATGATCGGATGGTTGTGATGTCCAGATGATGATGGCGTCGGAACGAAAAGGCGCCATGTGGGATCACACACTCACAGCTCGTCCCCCCCCCCCCCCCCACACACACACACACACACACACAGACCTTCCCTCGAACATGCAGTTCTCCCGGACGGGCGACCACCGCTACGAGCGCCAGCTGCCCGAGGAATTCCTCCAGCGGGAGCGGGTATGGCGCGCCCTGGTGCCCCAGCCCATGCTCTCGGTCCGCCCCCTGATGAGCTGTTTGTGGTCAGACACATTGTTCGATAATTTCCATGTTGGTGCCCCAGCCATGCTCTCGGTCCGCCCCCCCCCCCCCCCCATGTCAAAATTTGTGTGTGGTGCATTGAGCATTGATATCCAGTCATTGGTAAATATTTGCTTGTGACATGCTCACGACCCTCGCCCCACTTACTCACGACACACCCCCTCACCCATTCACACGTTCGCTGGGTGCAGACGGAGGATTACCGGGTGGCCGCCCTGAGCGAGGACAACGAGATGATCTTCATGCCGCGCTACCTGGCCAACACTTTCTCAATGCCGCGATCCCAGCGCCACCCCAGGGTCTGGCGGTGTGGTGATGTTGTTGATGCTTGATTGGATTCTCGTGTTTGGATGGGCGGTGGGATGGTGATGATGATGATGATGGTGATGACTGGATGATGATGGTGATGATGATGATGATGATTGGATGATGATGATGATGATGATGATGATGATGATGATGATGATGATGATGATGATGATGATGATGATGATGATGATTGGATGATGATTGGATGATGATGATGATTGGATTGATGTTGGTGCTGAATTGATGTTCACCCCCCCCCCCCCCACACACACACACACACACCCAGCTTCTTCTGCGTGCTGTGCACTCGATCGCCTTCGCCTCGGACTCGACGACCTTCCACGGGCGCGAGAGCGCATGGATGAGCCCCGGCTTCCTGCTGGGCGTCAAGAAGGGCGATGATGAGGACCACGCCCTGCTCCTGGTCTGTCCGCCTCTCCTGGGCGTCTACGAAGCGAGGACCGTGTGCGCGCGTGATACGATTCAATGACCATCAACAGCGCGACGCTTCGCCTGCGCAGTGCTCGCTGACGCCTTCATCAATCACCTCCCCACGCACCCATCACCCACCCGCCCAACCTTTGCAGTGCTCGCTGACGCCTTCATCACTCACCTCCCGCCAAACCTTTGCAGTGCTCGCTGATGCTGAGCATGCAGATGGATGCCTTCATCTGCCCCACCCACCCACCCACCCGCCCGCCCGCCCAACAACCTTTGCAGTGCTCGCTGATGCTGAGCATGCAGATGGACGCCTTCATCTGCGTCGGTCACGCCAAGTCGGGCGAGCCCCACGTGTGGGTCATGAGCCGCGAGCACGACGGGGCCGTGGTCTTCTGGGACGCCGTCACGGGGGCCGCCTATGTGGTCTGTAGCACCGGCTCGGGCAAATTTCAAAAAAAAACGCCCAAAACTTCGAAATATTTTATTTTTGTGTTGCGTTTTCAAACATAAATCCTGAGTTGAGTTGAAGGGGGGGCATGACGGGGCCGTGGTCTTCTGGGGCCGTCTTTGTGGTCCGTGGGGCGATGTGGCTCGGCGGCTATGGGGGCAGTGGGCCGTCCCTGTCCCTTCGCGTACGCGTCCTGCAGCGCTGTTGATGTCATACCCTCCCATCTCTGTGTCTGCATGCATCCCCCTTCGCCCCAGCTGCCGGGCCGCTGGACGGGCGGGCTGCCGCCCCCGGAGTACCACATCAACCGGCAGAAGATGCTGATGCCCCCGACCAACCCCAGTGACGAGCCCCAGCCCCCGCCCACGGCAGGCCAGGCACCGCAGGAGGTCCGCTCGCTTGCCCGTGCCTTTGGCTGCCTGGATGCCCCTGCCTTGTGCCTGTCTGGTGCACTGTGGGGATGTCCGCTGTCTGGCTGCCTGTTGTGCCGTGCCTTTGTGCCTGTCTCTGAGATGTCCGCTGCCTGGCTGGATGTCTGTGTGCCTGTCCCTGTGCCTGTCTGTGATGGGCTGTGTTCTTGTTGAGAATGTCCGCTGGCCATGTCCCTCCGTCGGGTGCCTGTTGTTACGCTGTCTGCCTCTCTCTGTCTGCCTCTGTCTGCCTGTAGATGTCTGCCTGGTTTGCGTCTTCTGTGCCTGTGCTCTCTGTTGCAGTCTGCCTCTGTCTGCCTGCAGATGTCCTAACTGGCTGGCTGGCTGTTCTGTCCGTCAGTGCCCGGCAGCGATCTGTCTGATCGATCTGGGCTCTCCCCCATCGGCTCCTCTCGCCCCCTAGGCTGCCGCTGGTGCCCCCGGTGCCCCCGGTGCCCCCGGTGCGGCCGGGACGCCCCCATCTGACCTGGGCAGCATGGCTGTGCCCCCCCTGGCCATCGTCAACCCGCTGGTCCTGCCCCCGCTGACCGCGCTGCCCCCGGCCGGAGCTCCCTTGTCCGCTGCCGGTCCGTGGGGACCACCGGTCAAGCAGTGGCGCATCGACATCCACACCATCAGCATCATCATCACAATCATCATCATCCAACCCCTCATCATCATCATCAGCATCAGCATCCCCAATCATCATCCAATCATCATCATCCAGATCAGGGTCTGTGTCAACGTCGTCCGTGTGTGGCATCACCGTCCGATCATCAGATCACCCTCCAATCATCATCATCATCACCCTCTCCGTGTCTGTCTGTGTCTCCTCCCCCCCAGGTCTCCGGGTCCCCACGACCCCGACCTCGGACGACGACGAGGACGACGACGAAGTCACGGCCAGCGTGGGCCTGGCCGGGGCGGCGGCCGGTGGGGCGGGCAGCCGGTCATCCTTCGGCTCCCTGGCTGCCCAGCAGGCGGCGGGCGGTGCGCCGGCTCTCGGGGATGCCGCACAGGCATCCAGGCCCCCATCGGCCATGCAGGAGCCCATTCTGGGCGGCCAGCCCGCTGTCTGTCGGCTTCGGGTGTGTGTGTGTGGGGGGGGACCACCATCACATCATCCCAATCATCATCATCGTCCCAATCATCATCGGGGAGTGGGCACCTCGGCCTCGGGTTCCCTCATCCGGCCGCGGCCGCGCGCCGAGGGTGAAGGTCACCCGGGTGGCCGCCTGAAGAGCCCCGCCGCGGGCTCACCCCGCTCAGCCGAGCCGCCCATCTCCACGACCCGGACGCGGATCCGGGGACCCCCTCGCGTGCCTTCGATTTCACCCACTGCCCATCCCACCCATCATCCACCAACCACGACCAGGACACGGATCCGGGGATTCGATTTCATCCCCCCCCCCCCCCCCCCGACCCATCCACCCACCCATCCCCATCCCCCATCTCCATCCCCATCTCCACCCCCACGACTAGGACGCGGATCTGGCGACACACTCGCGCGCCTTTGATTTCCGGGACGACGACGGGGTGGATGACGCGCCTGCGCTGGGGGCCGACGATGCCCTGCCCGTCATCGCAGGGCGGGGGGTGGGTCGGAGCCACATCGACCAGAGTCTGCCATGCCCCACCGACATCAGCATCATCATCATCATCATCAATCATCATCAATCATCATCAATCATCATCAATCATCATCATCATCATCAATCATCATCATCATCATCATCATCATCATCATCATCATCATCATCATCATCATCATCAATCATCACCATCACCATCACCATCACCATCATCGCCATCAGGGCGGGGGGTGGGTCGGAGCCACATCGACCACAGTCTGCCATACCCCCTCCCCTCCCCTCCCCTCCCCTCCCCGGAGCATCATCGTTTCGGCGTCATCAGCTTCGGTCATCATCATCCAGTCCTCATCCGGTTCCATCATCAGCATCATCATCATCAGCAACATCATCATCATCATCATCATCATCATGTGCCCCCCCCCCCCCCAGTTGCCGTGCCCGTGCTGCGGGTGCGTACGGAGGAGCGACGCCAGCAGGAGGCCGCCCTGCAGGCACGTGGGATGACCCGCCCCACGGTCACCCCGCGCCCCGGCGGGGCCACCGCGACGGCCACCTCGGCCTCCATCAGTCCGCCAGGCGGGATGAGGTGGGGATGAGGTGGGGCTGAGGTGGGGAAGGGGGAGGAGGGGGGTTGAGCCGACTGCTTCGCTACTAACGCAATCTACGATCATGCAGGAAGTCACTTTTCGGAGCCCTCACAGCCACCCCTGTGCCGTGCTGGGGAATGCGAATGCCCCTTGAGGCCCTCTCGGTACCCTCATGGGCCCTGTCATTCTCCGTCAACGTTCTCATATTCCTCTTGATCCGCCACCCCCATCCCCGTCCCCTTCCTCTGCCCGTCCCCTCCCCGCAGCCCCGCCGCCCACGCCCCGCTCGACCCCGGGCAGCCCTGCCCTTGTCACGGGCCCGCTGACCCAGAATCCGCTCAGCTCCCGCCGCTCCTCCACGGCCTCCACCATGGGCCCCGCCACTGCCGCTGCCGCTGCCGCCGCCGCTGCTGCGCTGCCGCCCGGGCGCAACCCCGGGTCGACCTCTGTGCCCCTGACGGGCGGGCCGGCCGATGCGGCTGCGGGCAACCCGCCGCCCCTCGGCAGGCAGCAGTCCAGGGTCAGGGCGCCGGCCGTGCAGCTGGTCTGGAGGGAGGGCTGGGCTGGGCTACAGCCGAGACAGCACAGACAACACATACCGCTGACAGACAGCTGCACGGCCTGGACCCGGGACAGACACCCAGCCCAGCCCAGCCCAGCCCAGCCCCTGTCAGCGGCATGTGGCGTGCCTCTGATGGGCTGGGCTTGTGACCATCAGGATTGTATCCATGCTGATGCTGGTGGCGATTGGATGATGATAATAGTTGGATGTTGTGTTTGATGATCTCTCCTCCTCCCCTCCCCTTCCCATCCGCAGCCCCAGGGTCGTGAGTGGGCCTCCCGGGTGAGCTTCGTAAACACGCCCTACCAGAGCCTGGCCGTGGTCTTCAACCAGCAGAACCTCTGGGCCAACATTCAGCACCCTGACCCGGCCGTCCGTCTCCCGTGCCCCCCGCCACCACCCCCCTCCCCCCGTCGGCATCCGGTATTCCTTCTTGCGCCGCTTCGATGATCACTGATCAGGTTTTCAATACGCCTCTCCGATCCTCGCCCCATCCCGCATCCCCCCGCCTCCATCTCCCCTCCCCTCCCCTCCTGGGGTCGCAGCGGATCGAATATGACCTGGACCGGCCCGCCCACTGGGCGCCCTTCTTCGATGCCTCCTTCACGTCCGCCTGCCAGTCTCCAAACTCACCACGTGCCTCCCTCGCCCGCCAAACCCACGTGCGCCCCATCATCATCATCATCCAGTCATCATCCAGTCATCATCATCATCATCATCATCATCATCATCATCATCATCATCATCATCATCATCATCATCATCATCATCATCATCATCATCATCATCATCATCATCATCATCCAATCATCATCATCATCATCATCATCATCATCATCATCATCATCATCATCATCATCATCATCATCATCATCATCATCATCATCATCATCATCATCATCATCACAATCATCATCATTTTCTTCATCCAGTCATCACTCAATCATCACTCAATCATCATCCAAGCTCACGCCCACCCATACACCACACGAAACACACCTTCCCACAGGCGGCGTGTGGCGCCCTTCTTCGAGGTGCCACGGATGCCCGGCCGCCTGCCCGACGCCCGCTGCCAGGCCCTCGAGGAGGCCATCGTGGATGAGCTCAAGGGTCCGCCACCCACCCCGCTCTCCATCATCATCATCCAGTCATTCATCATCATCATCATCATCATCATCATCATCATCATCATCATCATCATCATCATCATCATCCAGTCATCCAGTCATCCAGTCATTCATCATCATCCGCAATCATCCGCAATCATCCGCAATCATCCGCAATCATCCGCAATCATCCGCAATCATCCGCAATCATCCGTCCGCAATCATCCGTCCGCAATCATCCGTCCGCAATCATCCGTCCGCAATCATCCGCATCATCATCCGCATCATCATCATCCGATCATCCACTATCCCTCCTCCTCATAGCCTCGCTGGTCAACTTCCGGCACGGCATGTACAAGCCAACCGGCTTCGAGGAGCCCATGCGGGACGTGCTCCGCAAGGGCCTCGCCGCCCTGGAGCTCGAGCAGACCGTGGGCGCCCCAAACACCATCGGTCTGCTTGCTGTGCACTCCCACACATATGATTTTTGGCGGAGGGTGACAAAATGGCGATGGACGGGTTGCAGAAGTCATCGGATCTCATGGTGTAGTTGGTTATCACGTGAGTTTAACACACTCAAGGTCCCCGGTTCGAATCCGGGTGAGATCATCTTTTAAATTTCACGCTCCTCCATCCCTGACACAGGCGTGGCCTCGTGGAAGGGCGACATCAGCCGGGCCTGTCCGCCCAACATGCACTTCCGCGGGGTGCCGGTGTGCTTCTGCTACACCGACCCGCGCCTGATCCGCCAGTGGTTCTTCAGCCACTTCGACTTGCACCAGGACCCCAGCGAGGTCCGTCTGACCCACCCTTCCCCCATGTCTTCATCCCCTCATGTCTTCATCCCCTCATGTCTTCATCCCCTCATGTCTTCATCCCCTCATGTCTTCATCCCCTCATGTCTTCATCCCCTCATGTCTTCATCCCCCATGTCTTCATCCCCTCATGTCTTCATCCCCTCATGTCTTCATCCCCCATGTCTTCATCCCCTCATGTCTTCATCCCCTCATGTCTTCTTCCCCCCATGTCTTCATCTCCTCATGTCTTCATCCCCCATGTCTTCATCCCCCCATGTCTTCATCCCCTCATGTCTTCATCCCCTCATGTCTTTCATCCCCCCATGTCTTCATCCCCTCATGTCTTCATCCCCTCATGTCTTCATCCCCCATGTCTTCATCCCCCATGTCTTCATCCCCTCATGTCTTCATCTCCTCATGTCTTCTTCCCCCCATGTCTTCATCTCCTCATGTCTTCATCCCCCATGTCTTCATCCCCCCATGTCTTCATCCCCTCATGTCTTCATCCCCCCATGTCTTCATCCCCACATGTCTTCATCCCCCCATGTTTTCATCCCCCCATGTTTTCATCCCCACGTTGTGTTATAAACTGTTGCCCCCACTCGGCCCACATCCACCCCGATTGCCACTCAAATCACTCCCGACTCTCCTCACCGCCTGCACCCCCAGTTCGCCAAGTACACGGTGGCCTGCTACGTGCACCCGCACCTGGCCAGCGTGTGCTCGGTGTGGGTCTACCTGGCCGTCATGACCCCGGTCGCCCCCGAGGACCAGCAGCAACCCACCGTGGTGGCCGGCCCGGGGTGGGCCCAGCGCAAGGCCGATGTGGCCCCCATTCGGCCCGTGGCCGACCCC